>WYDI02034540.1:0-128541 GCA_009867235.2 Psittacus erithacus
TGCACTTGGCACAGTTAAACTTCATAAGGTTGGCATCAGCCCACCTCACAAGCATGTCAAGGTCCCTCTGGATGGCATTCCTTCCCCCCAGCATAGCAATCGAACCACACAGCTTGGTGTCATCAGCAAACTTGCTGAGGGCACACTCTATCCCACACTGTCCATGTCACCAACGAAGATGCTGACCAAGAAAATCACCTATCACATGAGATATCACCTATGCAAGAAACAGCACACTATGAAAACAGAGAATGATACAAACTACATTAACTTGTATTTCTTGACATCATGTCTCCTGCCTTTCTGTTAGGTTTGCAGGGGCACTTGCCATGTTAAGTAGGAGAACCAGGAATTTCAGCTATGAATGCTCTACTACAATCACGTGTGCACTGTTTGTGCTAAACTCTGCAAAATGCTCTCTCAGTGGAGGTTTGTATAAATTGTCATTCATTGCTTTTAAACTTATTATTCTGCTGGGATAGTTGCTGATAAAAGGGAAGCTCAGAAGAAATCCTATTCTCATTATTCTTTAAACTGTGATATCTCCATGAGCCCCAAGCCATGCAACCAACTCCTGCTGCAGGTAATACAGTACAAACCATAGAACAGGAAATGCCCCTCCTCAGAGCAGTTTACAAGCTAAGTAAGTCAGAGGAGTGGTTTTTTTAACCCACATGGCACTGGGCAGATGCAAGTACCCACCAAGAGACAACCTTACTGCTTAGGATAGAAGGAAAAAATCCCTATAATAACTCTGAATAAAGAACAGTAGTTTTCACAGTTCCCTTTCATTTTTATAACATTTTATTAACTTGCATTCTGTAAACATTTTGAGCTTCTCATATGTTCAACTTTTTGTATCTTTCTAACAACACAAGAAAAAAGGCTTCAGATAGCTTGGTGAGGACATACAACAAAGCCAAAACACAGGAAGTAACGGATCTCTCAACTGAACAAAAAGTCTTTCCAGGTAACTAGCTGTCTGTACTGATTTAATCAATAAAGATCATAGCTCAGAACTTAAAAAATCTGTAGGTATCTGCATTCTCTTAAAACTAGACTTACATTATGGGATTTAGTATTGTCAGCCTTACATGGGCCCTGAAAAGCATACAGAATCTGTACAATATATAAACTAACAGAGTATTTCACAGTTGTTATTGAAATACGAGTTTGTTTCTGAACCTTCTTCTCTTGCCACTCACATATAGCATACAAGCACAATCTGACAACTTTTATAGTAATAGAATAAAGTGTTTGTGAAACATTTAAAGGCTTTTTTTTTACTCAGACTTCAATCAAGATTGCAATCTTTGAGATGACACACAAATATTATTAAATGCAGATGTTCCGTAAGGTAATGCCCGCTCCCAATGGAATAAGTCTATGGTTTTAAACATACATTTTCAAACCAAATGAGCTTACAGATAACATCCATTTTAGTTTCAACTACAGCAGCCCAAGGCACTTGCTAGAGTCTAAACACTTCAGTCTCTACACATCTCAGAATAAAGAAATCTAAGAAAATCCAGGTATGAGGTCAAAAGAAGGGCTTAGGTTTGAGGCAGACCCTTGATGTTGAAATATAGACTTCTTTAAACAAAAAAGGAAGAGTATCTTACACATATGATGGAGGTGACTGAAGATCTCACAACTTTGCAGCTATACCAGTTGTCTGGAAAGCAATTTGAGCATCTGCCCGGTCCATAAGAAACAGGAATCTTTGTTAAGGAAGAAGGAGCTGGCTTGTCTGGGATGCAAGTGCTTGAGAATTCTTTAATGTGAGTAACTGTGACCTTCGATTTTGGTAAGCAAAATTATTCCAGAGGATACAGTGATTTCTTCAGTACTAAAATGAAGCGCGTACTTTGCTATGACTCTGCTCAGAAGCAGTAGCTTCCTACATAAATTTACTAGTTTTCTTCATGCCACTTGGATTAATTTCATTCCATATAGAGTAAAATTTTGAAATTAACACTGACAAAATTATCAAGACAATTCAATGCCCCAATGGTCAGGAAAGTATCATAATATTTGTTTCATGAGATAGTATTTCAAATTTCCAATACTTTCAAAATACTTGCTTTCAAGGCAGCTTCTCATGGAATAACGAGTCCAAACAACTGACAAGAGCCCATGAGATACACCCAGACTCCAGGCAGGAGCTGGGCCAGTAAGTCATGGTGTTTGAAAGACCTGCATGCATCTGCCACTCACCTCTGAAATACACATATGAAATTCTGTATGAAGTCTCTTAATCTTTTGCCTCTTTATAAGTAAGTCCAGCATCTTTATTTCCAATGGGTTAATAGAACCAACTAGAAATACAATAGTCTTCACAGATGCACTACTTTTCAAAACCAGCTCAACTTTGAAAGCATGCTCAGGAGGATATAAAAGATATGGATACTTGCCAGGTATATAGGAAAAAGTAATTATTCACTCCCATGAAAGGTCAGCTGCAGCCCAGAGTCTGACCCTTCAATAAATGATGAAACCTAATTTATTTGTACTGGGTATTGCTGCTTCCTAATATAACCCAAAACTTCAGGGACATGCTGATATGCAAACACAGGATGGTCATTTAGCCAAGAAATAATTTCAAAATTTATCAAAGCAGAAAGTTATTATGATTCCACAATGGTGGCATGCATTTGTTTGACATTCACTGTGGCATACCAGAGACAGAGAAGTATCTGAATTTAGTTCCCATGATCTAACAGAGAAGCTATCTAGGCAACTTGGTGCTTTAAACCTATTCTCCCTTTTTCTTCACATAACCATTTTGTAAATAAAGCATTCATATTATACACAGTAAACAAATGCAGAGATTCATAGAAAGTCCTTAAAAGGATTGCAAGGTATATATTTCAGCTCCAGCAGGTCTATTATTTCATGTATAAGAAAAATACCCACAAATACGTTAAATACCCCTCTTTGGTTGTCTAACAAACATTGAATACAAACTTAATTAGTGAATAGTTAAACTATTCTTAGTTGCATTTCTCATGGACAAAAATACTGTACTGAAAGCATAAGACCAAGAGATGGTAGAGTTAGCACAAAATGAAAAATCGATATATACTACTACAACTAAGGGAAAAAGAATTTAGTTTTTTTACAGACTGACTAAACACAAGAAAAGGCTACATTTACTGAGGAGTAGTATGATGAGGGATAATTCCCCTAATTTATTGGAAATGAAGACTAAAATTAACACTGTGGAAAACATTCCTGATGGAAATACAATTTTTAAAGATGTTTAAAATTAGCTCTAGGAAAGCACTATAGTGTGCATACTGAAGAATGAGACTCTATACCACCTTGGGATCTAATTTTCAATTGTGTCTCACAGATTCTATATACAAAAGATGTTACCTAATCTAGTTATCAGAATGTTATTCCATCAGAAGTACAAATTTAATAATGAAATTGTATTACAGCACAAATACTGCTACATCTCAAAATCAGATTCTGTGTTATTTGGAGGTATCATCGGCGAAACAAGACTGATTACTTAGCTCTTGATAACTTAAGAAGATCAGCCCAGCTCATTGATTCCTCTCCTATGTGAAGTCTGACTTAAAGAAACTATCTGGGAGTTACTCAATGTTAGCTCCATACAATGTAGCTGTGGCTAACCAGAAACCTTTCATTAAGCTAAATATGGAATTCTAACAAGAATTCACTAGTCCTGGGCAATACCCACAAAGTTCTGAAGAAACAAGAACCCTGTACTGCCTAAACATTTTTAAATACTTCTATTGACCCACCTACATACCTCTCCTATATAACTTAAACAATGCTGTAGCATTTTGTATCCCTCCTGAAAGAGAAGGAATATGAGCTCTAAGAGAAAAAGGGGATGAAAAAAATGACAAACTGAAGAAGCTAAACCTTCCAGGACTTTCTTATCCTTAACACTATCTATCAGCAGACTTTGAATAATGTAAGTCCAGGTTAAGAGCAGAATATCTTAAAATGAGCCTGAAATTCTGTATGTCTGTCTTGCTCTTCCAGATGGCTCCAATTAAACCACTTCTGGATGTAAAAGATAAAGGGATGGTTGTTCTTCATTTCCAAAATGAAACTATAACTGTATAAAGTTTAAGAGGTGATAGTCTGTATCACGCCTCTAATTCAAACATTTTTCAAGTGTTTCTATTACCAAAATGAAAATATTTTCAGAGGCTTTCATACAGAAAAACTAAAACCAGAAAATGATCTTTTGATTCAGGAGCTGGCATGTGAACAAACTGAGGCAAATTAACCTACCGAATTTGAAGACAAAGGTATACATATTGAACAGGACTGGCCCTAAAACTGAACCCTGAGGAACACTCCCGGCAACTTGGTCACCACCCAGATCTAGCCCCATTCAGTAAAACACTTTGAGCTCTGCCCTTCATCTTGCTCTTCATCCAGTGCACCATGAACCCACTCATCCCACAGTCAGACAACTTGTCCAGAAGGATGCTGGGAGGGACAGCCTCAAAAGCTCTACTAAAATCCAGAAAAGCTACATCCTCCCTTCACCCGGTAGGCGGGTGACCGTATCATAGAATATCAAATTAGTTAAACAGGACTTTCCCTTTGTGAACCCATGTTGACTGAGCCTGACGATTTCTTTAAATTCCTTTCAATAGCACCCAGTATAGTCTTCTCCATAATTTTTCCAGCAACTGCTCTTTTTGCAAATTGGAATAACACTGGCTACCTTCCAGTCAGCAGGGCTCTCCCCAGACATCCAGGACCTTTTTGTAGACGATGGAGAGGTGTCCTGCCACAACATTCACTCTCCCCTTCAGTACTCTCCAGTTTAATTTATATTAACTCAGGGAGATAGTACAATTCCAGCAAAAACAAAACCAAGATTAAATTTAAGGGAAAAATTAAATATTTTAGTATAGTCAAAACCCATTAAAGGTGGTATGTGTAGGTAGCCCATGTAAGAGGGGCCACAAGCAAACTGGAGGGTAGATTTCAGAACAGTCTTGATAAATAGAAGCTTTTTTGGAAAAGGACAAACAAATTTCCATTATACTGTAAGAACACCCACCTACATAAATATGGGACTGGAAAAAATGCTCTGTTCTGCAGAAAAGGATTTGTGGGTTATAGTGAATCACAAATAAAATGTAAGACAATGCTACCACTGCTAAAAGTATCATACAGTAATACATAAAAAGAGAATGTCACTTGCAGACAACTGGGTTATTGTTATACTTCAGTATGTGCTAGTAACTTCTCAGCTGAAATCCTGCCTAACTTTGGGCACTGAACTTCAAGAAATATCTGGAATACTTGGAGAAAACACAGGTTGACCAACAATAATGAGACTAATCTCCTACCTAGAAAACATGATGAATGAATAAAGTTTAGAGGGACTGAAGTTGTTTGGAGACAAGAGAATAAGAGAAAAGAGTACATACGACAGACATGACTACAGCCTTCAAATACATAACAGATAACCATAAAGACTAACAGAAAGGTTTTCTCCATTTTCACATCAGGCTGAAGAAGGAAGACAGGATATCTTAACTAACAAGAGAAAAACTTCCTAATGATAAGCATCAGAAGAGACTGCACAATATTTCCAGTGGGGCACATAAGGCTTAAGGATAAGACAAACAGCTGTAAAAAAATGTTTTCTTAAGAGTTGATCTGGGTCTGGACAGTCAACAGAAAACTCCACTCCTCCACTTATTATTGAGTGAAAAGAGTTGAATAAACATTAACAGCTAACTGTAAAATGCAGAGATCGTAACACTGTGCAGACACCATGGGCACAGTGCTGTCGTTTCTCCAGCTGTGGCTTAGCACATTGCTGTAGTCAGTTTTGCAAAGCATTATTCATATAGCTGGGGAACAGGAAATACAGTGGGGCTGTGTCACCAAATAATTATAAGCAGAAGTACTACCAAAGTACTTTCTGGAGTGGCAATTCTGTCTTCTCCTCACCTACACAGTACTATGTATGTTCTGGTGCCATTTAATGACAATAATTGATCTTATTGCTTGATCTTTTCTGTCCCCTTCATTCACAACAGTCTTTGTACCTCCTTTAACTTCTCCTCCAGCACCCTGGGGATTCAGCATTCATAATGTCAGTATCACATTCACCTCTTCATTAGCTTCACCTGAAGCTGACTGACTATAGCCAAACTAGTAAATGAAAATGTGCCAGTTTACTCTGCAAACATGTTCAGGCACTGAAATTCAACAGGAATTTTTCAAATTGCTAAACAGTTAAAACAATCTTGGAACAAATCTGGTTGGCTATCTTCTCTCCCAGACAACTTAGACCAGTTTGAGGGTTCTTGTAGGACAAATACTGTTCCCAACAGGCAATTTCACCCTACTCTCTGGGCCCAGAAGGCAAAGACAGTTTAATGGTAAGGATGTGGATCATCTCATGTCCCCTCGTCTCAGTATCATAGAGCAATGTGAGGCACATTTGATGCACTACGACAGCCATACCCATTGCCCTGTGATGCCTCAAGTAAAGAAATCTTTATTAAGGGCAGCTAGAATAGAAGCTGTTGCACTCAGGAACTGTTAACAGACAGAAATGGTACGTGCTCTCCTGGACTCTTCAGAATTAAGTAATTGTTTTAATTATTTCCCACCTAGACCCCAGTTCCCACCACAGCAGGAACAAAAAGCCAGTGGCTGCAGTCTAGTAACACTCGTTCCAAGTTTCCTTAGTATTTTGTTACTTTAAGTCAAATGCTTCAATTCACATAGGGTTTCTTGTGTTGAATTGTAGTACAACTGTTTACTCAAGTGGCAGCAGCGTACCCTGTGATAAATTAAATGGACATTTATCAAAGGTAAGTTGACAGATTTAAATGTTGAATGTAAGCACTGTAAGACAAGTACAAATAGTTTCTATCTGGAGGTTATATATCCAAATCACTGGATAGGTGTTTTAATTAACTTCTGCACAATAAAAAATGTTTGCTTCTGAATGATCGAAGAACATTTCTTAAGAGAAGAAGATACAAAATGTCATGCAACATATTTTTAAGTAGTGTTTACATACAAACAAAAATTGAAAATCTTTCTTCCCATACAACACAGGCAAGGAAGAGACAAATAGCGTTTAGAAACATAAATCTTGGGGTCAAGATTTAAAGTTAAATTAAACGGACAACTTAAAGAGAGTTCCACCAGCAGAGGTATAATACATGGATAGAAGGGGTTTCATTATTATATCCCATTTTATTCTTAATACACTGAATTATGACCTAATAACATAAACATGTAGCCACCTCTGTTTCACATCAGGGAATGATAAGAAAGCCTCAAAGTTGAAGACAAACAATAGTCAGTACTAAACTCAAAGAAAATGTATCTCTGGTGGAAACAAAATAGTTATTACACTTACTTCTTAAACCCATGTAGTCTTCTTGCCCTACTTTGATTCTTAAGACAACAAGCTGGGAAACAAAAGCAAACTGCAAACACACAGGAGCACAATGCTAACTGCCTTCTTATCAGTGCTTCATCCTTCAAACAACTGAAGCATTTGTACGCTTGAAATGCTAATAAAAACTGAAAGTTTTTACTCACAGTTAAAACCAGGTTCAATAGTTTTTCCAGCTTCAAGACTGTTTATTGTAATCTGAAAGATGATGTGCAGCAGCAGAAATGATAGACTGGTAAAACACAGAGATTTTAATAATCGTCCTGTATGCCCTAAAAGACAAAATATACATACATCTAGTTAGTGAATTTCTAAACAATGCTGGAAGGTTTTCAGTATAAAACCAGTAAAAATACCCTTACCAAAGATATTTCTACAAGTTTGTTCCACATTACTCATTCCATATTACTAACGATTGTCCCTAAAGGCTCAACATCATAGAAAAAAACATATTTAAATTAATTATAGTGTCTTTGAGTACTCTTTAATCAAAAACCCCAATGATTGTTATTACTGATATTTCCTTTTGTCACTGAAATCCAGGAAATAAACTCTCTAAGCAGAATGACAGGTCAGACTTTGACTTTTTGGCTTTAAAAATAAATAAATAAATAAATAAATTCTCAAGTCTCCAGATGGCCATTTTACACCAATAAGAACATCACAATGCTTACCACCACATTATCTAGCACAAAGACAAAATATAGAACCTTGAGAAAACAAAAACTTATTAATCAAATTACTCTTTCCAGAACTAATTACATGGGAGGGGGGATAACAACACAAAAGCCTCAGTTTGGCCCAGGAGTACCAACATACTTTCAAATGAATGCTTTGCTTTGTGCAAACTGCCCTCTTTCTTTTCCTTTAGAAGTTTTTGAAAACCATTTTCTGTACACACTGAAGCCAGCTACACTTGGTCATACTCCTTCTATGATTCATTGCATATTATAGCCAAAAGCCAGTAGAAAATGTTTGACGAAGACTTAGAAGATGCTTAATAAATCCTCTAGGAAAAACTCAGCTTAATCGCAGGCAGCCAAACTTGCAAGGTATGAATAAAGTAAACCATTATTATTTCAGAAAATATGCATCTTCAAGACTAAGCTGCGCTGACAAATGAATATTGATTAAAGACAACATTAAATATCACCCTACCTGACCTATCTGCAGTAAAAGTTCTATTTCCAAAGTATTATATATCTAGATTTTGCACCACTTGCTCCATGCATTTGAGGGTAATTATTATTTTTTTATTTACAGATTAAAAACCAATACTGCTGGAATTCTTACCCAAGGTTTCAAAAAAAGCCATGGCTATGGAGGGCAGAACTAGAAGAGTATATCTCGGAAATGTTCACTCTACACACAGCCTGTTTCGTCCATACTTATTCTCACATATCTGTTATGAGCATCAACTAGAAAGAACATGACAGTTCACACCCTCTATCTAGCCAGTAAATTAGCTTTTTGCTTTATACTTGTTACAGTTCAAGCATGTCATTGATGGTCTGAATGGTAGTTTATAAAGCAAAGAATCAGACAAACATGATTAAACAATTCTAGAAACAGTTTGACTATCTCACTTCATCACACTTCAAACTTCTGTCACATGATCACTATCTTGACTGCAAATTTTGATTACCAAATGCCAGTAATAAGCTTCTCTATTTTATTTTTAAATAAAGAGATTAAAGAATTCAAACAAAATGAAAAATGGAAAAAGTGAGCCTACATATGAATTTCTGTGATCTGAAAAGAAAGATACATTCACTAGATACATGCTTTGTATGACCTATTCAGCAGTCTTTACTGGTAAGACATCAGAGTGTACCCACAACCTGGGCTGCACAGCATTATAAAAAAACCCCCAAAAAACTACAAAATTTTAAATTCTTTGGATCAAAGGGAAGTTTTTGCTCCTCTTCTACAGAAGCTGGCATGATGTCCTGGCTTAGGACAACAACTTCTAAATGCTACAAAAGCATAAATAACAAAATATTTTCAAAATCACTGCAGAATGAATATATGACAAGCTATATGTTATTAAATTATGTATTAAACGTGATGTCATATGTAATGCAATGCAAGGACTGCAATCCAAGGATTGCATTTTGCTAGCTTTTACGATTTTTTGGCAAGTTTGAATATTTGGTAGTTTGTTCCTGCATTACCTGATCCTCTGCTCATGGTATTATGAGAGTTGCATGTTCACAATGTACAAAAAAATTACGTATCTCAACGCTGGAGACCAACAGCTTGACAACACAGACTCCACAGATGTAACAGCTGTGTTAAAATACACAGATTTCAAAGACAGTCTGGTGATTTCTGAAGTTCTGAGTCACAAACTCTCCTCAGTGCTTGGGATTAAACGGTTCAATAGATACCAAGCACGGATTTTTTTTATATAGGAGTGGATTTTGATGGTTTTTGATAGAACTGTTTCAGTCAGCCTCCAAAGGAGAAAAAAAATGCAATATAATTATCCAACATACATTCATTTCCCAAGCTATTTTCACAGAAAGAAATAAAACCATTAAAAACCTTGGGTCCACCTTTCAATATTTCGAACGCCATATCTCTCCAAAATGTATCTCAATTTTAGACCTAATTTTTTAAAGCTTGAAAACAAACATATTTGAATTGCTGATTGAAAAAAATGTTTCTTCTACAAAGCCTTAACTTTTGCAGTTGTCTTTCTTTCACTGTAGAAAATGTTGAAAATATATTTCTTGAAATGCTGAAATGCTGCTAGGAAAATTTTAAAGGGCTATTAACACCCATGACAATAAATAGTTTCTCAGTGTACTGGTAAATATGGTAGGCGAAATACACATCTGGAAGGCAGCTAGACATGTTCAGTGCATGTTACAACATTTCTCAAGAACTGCTCGCTTCATGGCCATCTGTGGGAGAAGACCACCATCAGATCCTACAGAGCAGAAGCTCTTTGCCTGCACCACATTCAGCTGTGCCAACAGAAACTAGCCACAAGTAGTATTTGGAGAAAAGTAAGAAATACTATGACCCTAATTTCAAAAGTTTTGGAGAGATATCAACAACTTGGGAGAAATGAGAGTACTAAAAATCAGTGAATTACCAGATACGTAATTTATGCGAAGGAAGAAGTGTCAGATTTGGACAAGGGATTAATTTCAATTTTTAGTGGGGTTTGGATAAACCCATTTGACTGTATTTTTACTCATATTTTTTTCCTTTTACTGGAAACTTAGTTCTAAATTGCACAAAGAAAAAATTAACTGTATGTGCACAGAGCTAAGATGGTGAGAAGACAGCAGAAATTAAGCTTCTGACAAAAAGCAGAGCTGCTTACAATGAGGAAGAGATTTTTATCATCCTTCTTTTATGTTTTTTTTACTCTAAGACAGTCACAGCTACAATCCTTTTGCTAAAACATACCTTAACTGTTAAGTTACCCTAACATGAAAATCTCTGGGGACATGAACAGCCACTGACTGTCCCACAGAGAAGGAAATACATACTGTTCAGAAAGCCGCATGGACAGAACATCGCCCCAGCTAACACCAGAAATTGCAACACCGATTCCTTCATTTCTGTCTTAGATGTATGCCCATCAAGACTAAAATAAGAAAAATCTTCTGGCAAAACACTGGCTCTGTAGCCTGAGCCCTGAGTTCTGCTTTTACTCACACCAGTGTGGCGCCACAAGCTTCAGAAAACTGTGATGGATGGAAAGGGGAGAGCAGATTTGCCTCAGAACTGGCCTGAAAAACTACAAAAAGTGGGTTTGCTTTCAGATGCAGTGTGACATAATGGCACCCAGTGGGACCAAAACATGGCATGTGGCTTTAGAAATTTACCCGTGTGTCTCAGAAACACACAGGGAGGTTGTGCCAACCTCCATGTCCCTCCAAAAGGCTCCTGGGAAAGGGCTTTCTCCCCTCCAATCAAACCTGCAGGAAGCCTGTCAAGATACAATGGCTTCATTACCCTCTTTGTCTCTAGCCCAGCTGCAACACTAAACCAGACTCAAGAGGGCCAAAAGCTTTTTCACACATGGCAGAGGAATCCATTTCTTATTTTCCAAAGGTAATCCAGCCAAGAGCTGGATTAGTGATGGCACGTCCCCACCAGCCACAGGCATGTAACTTCAGTGCAACTATTTGAATTCAATCGAGAAGGACTGCTGCCTTCAACAAATATATGTACCTCTTGACTGCCTACATCATGATTATATGCCAAGGCGGAGCCTGCTGTTCACATCGTTTCCAACAAACAGTACACTCATGTTTAGAAAGGCAGTCTTGCGACCTTTTCTGCTACCCCTTTCCCTGAAACAGCAGAGTATGACAGAATTCAATTTTTTTCTGTATACCTGGAACTTCCCAAGAGCCTCTTCCAAAAGGGTGTGCTAAATAACCAATAACCAAATGGCCAGTTGTCATTAAGACCTGCTTTAAGAATCACATCTATTTGCTTTTAAAATATAATCTGACAACAAATAATTTGTTGAGTCTCTAACAAAGTCAATAATACTACTAACAATTCCTTCTGATTTTCAATGAGTACTAAGCATCTATATGCAGAAGGTGATAAATTCAAAGGGTCAGTATTCATTCTGCATTCCATTATGATATCAGTAAAAGGAAAATAGAGGAGGAAAAAAATTCGTTCTAAAAATTAATTTAAAACCATTTATTACTACAACAGTGTAATTCCTTCATCATGATCATACATATGCTGCATGCTTTCACCTAAAGAGTAGATTTTAGGGTGTTTGTGTGACTTATTTAAAGTTGTTATTACTTTGCACTGGGATCATATTTTTCTTTAATGTAACCTCTGTGTTGCGTTGTCAGTTGGGTTTTGAATAATTCTAACACCTCTTTAGTCATACACTGGACCCAAAACTTCTGCAACACATTTAATTCTACTTCAACAGCTTTGCTGGGGGATTTATTTACATAACACCTATTATTTCAGACCACAGCAGATTAAATACCAAAGCACAAATCATTTTTCACATAATCCTTGATAGCATACAGTGAGTGATAAATATTAATGTGCATTTATCTACCGAACTACAGACACTTCAGTTAATAAAGATACTCTATTACAGCCAGTCAGGATTTATAGTTTGATAGACCTCTTCATCAGTAAGCAACAAACATATAACTAAAGAGCTCTGGGGACAAGGCTTGGTTAAGGTAAACTTCTGCAGCACCGACAGGGTCAGTCCCACAGAATTTGTTTCAGCTATCTTAAAATCTTAACTTCTTGATTTTCCACCACGAAATCTAGCATCACCTCAGAGCCTAACTGAAACCAAGGTCCCAAGACTTCAGTCTTCCATCGTATGGTTCCACATAGGAGTCTGTCAACATCATTGATACTGTGAATCAGGGCAGCTGCGGGCAAGAAGTTAAGACAAAGCTATGAAAAAGGGACAGAGGAAGGCAATCATTTGTAAGGCCTGCACTAAGCATAAAATTTGATAATGGTGTGCCTCGTACACTGTATACTTTGCAATGGCAAGCCATTGATCTACAGAGGAGAGTAATTGAGCATCAGCTCCTATTCACTAAGTCTTACATGTACTTCTTAAGTACACTCAAAAAAGATAATGCTTAAACCATCCTGAAGCTGCCAGGAATTATTTTAATGATTAAGAAACTGCTATCATTTTCTACCCAAAATAACGAAAATTACTTCCTCTTTTCTTGAAAGTGCTGCCGTCCTTCCACTGCACAGTACACGCAGTTATTGGTACATCTATATTTAGCTTAATAGGAAATGCATTAATTTTTTTCCCAAAGGGTTTCTTGTATTTCAACATTATTTTCTACCCAGAGGATCTGAGCTTACTAGAGCATTAAAGAGTGGGCAGGAACCACCACTGCAAAAATACAAAACCACTTGGTTCACTCCCTGGATTTCCAGCAGCAAGACAAAAACAGAGAGCAACTAACTTATGCCATGGTCTATTCTGTACCTGCCCATGCCCAAGCCTTAAAATGTGTATTCACAAGCAACAGCTCAATTTTTCATGCTATTATTTTTAACTATGTTTAAAACTATGTGCTCAAGCAGACCCAAAGAAATCCAGAGCAGAGAAGTATAAGATTTCAGATTCAGAATTTCCAGCAAGTTTTCAACTGTTTCAACAGTTTTGTCCATGTTTTTGTGACCATGCCCACTATCCCTGTATGTAGCCAAATGCTGCAATCTAGAATTGTGCCCCATGGAAAAAATTTCTAATTTACAAAAAAAGCCACAATTCTTTCAATTCAAGCAACTTTTTGTACTATAATGTATTCTTTTACTTTTTAAACTATATTATGATAATTATCTTAATGATAAAACCACAGGACTTTTTAACAGTTTATCACAAAATAGGTAATTAACTAAACACTTTACTTCTTAAAGCAAAACAAGACACATTGTTCCAGGCTTTGTAGCTGAATGCAAAATGCATGTTTCTTTATATTCTTTCATATACTTATGCATTTCCTTACATTTCTATTTCTGTTTCGCTCCCCTTTTTAAAATACTACAGAGCTCTAGGAAGTAAAAAAGTCAGTTTAGTGATAGACGCTTACATTGCAGGAATGCCAGCCAGGCTTGGGTAAACAGTCAAAAATGCTATGTGCAATTAAAAAAAAAAAAAAAAAGAAGAAAAAAATTATTTTGACATGAAAACATAAAAAGTGCTGCATAGGATAATAAATGCCTACTTACTCCAGCTTCTTGCAGGATTTCCTGTTTTTCCTAGAAGTTTTCGTGCCCAGAATACTACTAGAACTGAGCTGTATCCTCTGCATCAATAGACAATACCATGGTTCAAGCTAGTCAATCTCTGAGTCTCAAGTTTACACAGGCAATTTACCCATTTTGTTAACAAAATATTTTGTCAGACAAGACTCAGAACTTAACCACTCACTTTTTTTTCCAGATGGTACTCATAAGCTTTCAAAGCAAACAACGGCTACTTGATACCTGCTTCTTAATTTGACTTAAGGTGACTTTACCCAGCTAAATACGGGAAATAAAGATCACCTCAGATACTAGTGCATATGAATACTGAGCAATTTTAAGCCAGAACTGTTCTTTCACAAGAGGATTTGAAGCTTTTAATACAGTGTTCAAGCTACTTCCCCTAAGAAACCAGACTCTCCATGTTTGCTACTATCATAATACTTATTTTGAATTCAAATTAATTCAGCCATTATTATCTGGTAGAAACAGTGCTTGCAATTTTCTTCATTCCTCTGTTGTGGTCACAAAAAGCAGGTAACTACCCAGTACTAAGCTCTTTCAACAACTGAGAGTCCAAACAACTCCCAAGTAATGGGAGATAACAGCAGCTCATGTGCTACAGAGCTGAAACACATTTTTTTTAAATCTGTACTTACTAGGAGGTAAATAATTTTCTCCCTTAAATACCCACCCACATATGTTGATATGCAGCAAAGAAATCTGATGCAAGGCAGAGTGAGAATGGAAGGCTAGAAGGCTATTTAAAGAAGAGTAACACAACCCTACACCATGATGCTTTCACAAAGGAGTAAGTGTGCACAAGTGTGTGCTGAACTCACAGTGGACACTGTGCTAGGAGTTTCTACCCTTGGGAAAACCTTCCCAAGAAGCTTTATAGGCTGATTCAGTTCAGGAAGAAGTCTTGCAAAGAGTTTAACATCTTTCTGAAGAATTTGCACTCATTATCTCTTGCACAACATAATGCAGCTCATGACCCAGTTAAAGAGCCCCTGAGCTGAAATTCACTGATGTTTCAACTTCAACTTTGCATTTCAAAACTGCAAATGTCTGAAGTGCCAAGCCCTCCTGTCTACATAGAGCTGAAGTAGCCTAAGCAAGGGTATAGCTTCACCCAATTACATGCATCCTGTGTTTTGCACAGTAGAAAAAGGTGGCCAACATTATAGTAAGCCAAGCCCATGTTAGTATGGTGTCTTTCAGATAAGTGTATAGTTGAGTAATGAATAAACAGTGATGCCTTTCTTTCCTAGGATGGTTACTAATCATGGGCCAGGCATTTGGTGGCAGCAGTCCAAGTAAAGGCTAAAAGATAGAATCCATATCAGGTATCGACACTCTGAAACTTTAAATTGCTTCTGTAAAAAAAATGAATGGCTGATACTATGAATACAGGTAGGGAAAAGTAAAGAGTTGTGGTTTAGTACTCAAACCTGTGAGGAAGAAATTTACTATTTTTTAATTATCTGGATTTAACAAGTCCAAGACTAGAAGGGGGGAAATTTCTGTCTGAATTTATAGAATAAATTTTAAGCAGCTTGAAGAAGTTCCATTTCTGATAAAATAACAATTCACAAAAAGGAAACTAAAAAGAGTGAGATGTCGGGGGGGGGGGGGGGGATAAAAAACACAACAACAGAATTGACTATCAATCTGGAGTCTCTATCATCATACCTTCCATTTTAAAATATTAGAAACTATGAACATAAAGGAAGCTAAGAATGTCAAGGCCAGGCTGGATGTGGTTCTTCGCAACCTGATTTAGTTAAAGATGTCCTTGCTTATTTCATTCGGGTTTGACTAGATGACCCTTGAAGGTCCCTTCCAGCTCAAACTATTTTACAATTCTACATTGGTACAACCCAAAAGCTCATACTCACCAGTAATGGATAGCGGCCATAAGCACATGTCTAGGGAAGCACACAAGAACATTAATACTCCGTCCAAGCAGCTAATCTTTTTCAGATCACTTGAACCAGATCTACTTGGTAAATTTCTCCTCCATGACTTTTCCAGTCTCACTATCAGCCATGTGAATTTTCAGCATACACAATATCCTGCAGCAGAAATTGCCACAGGTCAGCTACTCGCTATATGAACAACATCCTTTTGCTTCTTCACAGTTCTCACATTATAAGAAGAGAACAACTGGTCACTATCCATCCTTTCCCATCACTCATGATTTTGTACGTCTCAGCCACACAGCCTTTCATTTGCATCTTTCCCCAGCTAGACCGCTAGCATACTTAGCTGTTCCTCAGGCACTGCTGCATGTACTTTTGTTACCCCCATCAAACTTCTTTGAACTCTTTTCCAGTTCTACTACATCCTCTTTAGGGTTGGACACCACATAAAATACAGCCATAGCCCATCCGTAGACAGCAGCACAACATTGTTCTGTTTCCTTCTCTGTTTTATTCCCTTGTGTTCATGTTTCTTTTTTTCAACATCTGCTGAGGCTCTGAACCAATGTTCTGTGAATGCATGTATCACAAGCCCTGGATTGAATTCCTATGAAACAATGTCAACCCAGTGACCACTGTTTCACGCATGATTATTTTTCTTTTAAACTTTACCTTTATATACACTTGTCCCACAAGAACACAAGTGGGGTAAAAGGAAACCAGCACATTCATTGGCGGAAGGTATCATCTTTTTTTCCTCATATACACAGCTGACTGTCTAAAGGTTACCAAATGCAAGCCCATTTAAACATATGATATTTATTTGGAAATTTCACCTATCTTCACCACAGGAAATAGCTTTCAAAATCCTCTTGTCACATCAGACACTTTCAAAGACTAAGTTTTATCTGCTTGCTTCTGAAAAAAATAAATTCTCTCAAAACACAATTTATGTATTCTAGTGCCTGGAACCTATAGTAAGGAAGACTGCCTAACAATAAATCAAGTTTGTCCTAGACCAACTTATTCCATCCACATATCAAAAGCTACCTGAAGGAAAGAACATGCAGTCTTGAAAGATAAATACTTGCGTTCTTCTCAGTAGCCCTGCGGGAATTTTACCAAGGTTTTTCAAAATAGCTGTATTTCACCATTAAAAATAATCAATTACCAAGTATTCACTGCATGACACTGGCTCAGTAATACTCATGTCCAACTAGACCTAATATATCTGGCATTTTGTCCTCTGGGGTAGACATAAAAGGATCAGTAGTTTCATTCTTTCACGTACAGCAAAAATTATGGGAATCCTGCAGCCAAATGTAGTAAAACTGCTACAAAACTGAAGCTGAATTTGGCATCTATGCTCTGCACACATGTAGTCCAATTGTTGTCTAAGCAGTGTTTCAGGATCCAAGAAGCCTCTAGGGTGGTATATGAGACATCACTGTGATTCAGTTGGGATTTCTCACACACCTGCCTTTCTGGAAGAAGGATTCGGAAACATCCCCTGGACAACAGTAGGTCTGGTGGGACAACTCTGCAAGAAGCACTAGGGACTGGAACACAGGGCTGCATTACTTACAGCTCTTCTTGTCGACACCTGTTAGAAAAGGCTGCTGCTTGAGCACTTTTAAATGCTTTTACCTGTGGTAGAAGAAATAGGCATAGAACCAGAAAGCCCATATATACAGAGAGTAACAATATGGAAGTAGTATGTAAAATGATGGACTGCAATCTATATACTACGACAATTCACAGGAAATGGTTTTAGCAATCTGCAAAGCAAGGAAGTGCAACAGAATAGGTCACTGTTTTCACAGGTTGGATTTTTAAATTTTTTGCTGATGTTGCCTTTGCAGGAAAAAAAAACCAAACAAACAACAAGCACTAAACAACAAAGGGAATGTTGAGAGGCATAAAGTGTGGAGACCATGGAGGATATGAGGGATGAAGACATTCTGTGCTCTTTACAAGTACTAAGAGTAGTGTCAGTTCTTTACCATGGAGTGGCTGTGAGCTACAAGCCTCAACCAGGAGAAAGGAACAGGAAACTTTTTTCTACCATTATCCAAGACTATGAAGGAAGATGAGCTAAGTATACCTTCAAAGACTAGTTATGTCTTTTTAATCACCAAGAAGGTTATACAACAGTCAGAGAGACTTCAACACTGTAAAATGCAAGCTTAAAGCTGCCAAGTGCCCAAAAGAGCCCAGTGATCCTGCACTTAGTGCCTTTTGTGGAACATTGAGGGCCTGAGCTTGGGTGCACCGAATATATCTCTCTCCTATCAGCAATTCTAAAAAACAAACAAACAAACAAAACCCAAAGCAATCAAATAAGAATTAATTTGTATCTGTCATACCTGGAGATTCAAGCATGCAAGACATGAAGAAAACTCTTGTTTGGCTGTATGACCTCTGAATGTTCTTTAGGTCACTAACAGGATTGAAGTAGTAGTGTACTGCCTAATCTGCAGACAGTGTAATCACATTATCATGACTATTGTTAGGACTGTTCTGAAAAAACTCCATAAAAATTTGTCTGAAATGTATCATAAAAGTTTTTTATGGTTAGCAGAGAACGGGTGCATTTCTAATATGAAAGAACCTGAAATATACAACATGTTCACTTGCATATAGATTGGTTTTACTTTTGGGTAACCTCAGAAATACTGCTATGAAGTAAGAAATGAATCCTACTTTTAAAATTATTATGGAGACACGTCTGTACCTCAGTTTAGCAGTATGTATGTATATACGCACATTGCGTACACAACACATTGAAGCACACAACACATACTGGCCACATAAATATATGCTAAGTAAACAACCTCTTCTCAGCTCACAGCACAGCTACTAGTCTCACTTTAATGATGAAAGGCAACAGCATGCAAAATCTTTTGTGTCATCTAGATTCAGCCTTACAAGAAAACACCTGTGCTTTAACAGTTTCAGCATAGCATATACTGGAAATTGGGAAAGATTTTGCTTTGTACAGCATTATCTCTATACCAAAACCAGAACTAAATGTAAATGTCACCTGGCTATGTTTCATGTTAATATACATAACATAAAAACACTTTAAAATTTAGTCATTCTAAAATAATCTGCTGGTTTTCCATTTTCTCGTACATAATACTTTCCTACTTCTCTGCAAGACTAAAGTAGAAGTACATAATTTACAAAGAAGCAATTCTGATTCCAACATGGTGCATTACTTAGTGTGTAATAGAGTGAAGTGTCAAAACAATTCATACTTCTGTGAATTTTGTGGGATTACTACAAATTAAAAAGTATTTAACTCTTATGTCCAACAATGAAGGGCAAAGTGGGTATTGGATGTTATAACTAAAACACTAAGTCCGGTGTTAAAAAAAAATAAATGTCCATATGTCTTACAAAGATATACTCCTGGTATAAAACACATATGTATTCAGTACAAAGTCAGTAGCCTAAGTTATTTTCCAGTCAGACATTCATACCTTTAATTAGTCTAAAACACACTAAAAATATTTAATATGAAGTGATGTTCACAAAGCTTACAAAAGTGGAAGTCTATTTTCGATTGCCAACGTTTAATAACTCAGGCTGAAACTCAAGTTGCTAAAAGAACTTTTACAGCTCTTGGCAAGGGGGATGAAATGCCACTGTTCAGCTCAAGAAATCAAAAAAGACAATTATTCAGTTTGAACTTACCAAAGCTTAGGTATTTTCTTTGCATTTTTTTCAACGTAGCGAAGTTAAGAATTTCCACTTCGACAAATATCAACATTTTCTCACCAAAAAAAAAAAACAACCAACCAAAAAACCAAACCCTGATTTTGTTGTAGCACATATTTCTCCTTTAAAAGTACATCCAAATTAGTAACAGCTCACTAGGAATTTTTCATAGAAAGTTATGAAACCACAGAAAGAGAAACAATGCTGGAGAAAGAACAGCAACAACATAGAGCATTAGCAAGCATCCTCTGAAGTCCTAGTGATGCTTTAAAGCAGTACTAAATTGGCTGTTTTCATACAACTGTAGGGTTTGGGTAATAGACGACAGCAAGAGCTGCTACAAAGATTTCAGGGCCTTTTGCTGGGGATAACCTCTGGAACACATTCAGGGCTTTTTGCCACATGTAAGTGATGCAACCTTGAAAACCCATGCTAATAAAACTATGTTTGTGGTTATACACCACCACGGCAACATTTGATCTCTGCATACAATAGATAGCTCTCTCTGTAATGTATTTCTGAGCACACTTGTGTGTGCACAGTTACATTAGCATCACTTATTCATGTGATGAGCAAATTCATGCTGTTCCCCACCTAAAAGCTGGGGCAATAAAAACTAAATAGAACTTGGTCCCATTGCAAAAAACACTGCACTGGGAACTCCAGCAGGGAGACACACAGCCCCTGCCTGCTGCCCACATTGCCTAGCAGTGGGGCCTGGTCTGTCTCAGCATCCCACAAGGGATGCATACCCTCCCCTGAAAGCCGGGCTCTGCTCCACTGTTGACACAAGCTGAGTTTCCAACAGTGCAATAGGGGCATGTCACTCTGTGACCTTCTGTTGACACTCAACACAAATATTGGGAGCATGACAGCCTGCCATGACCGTAGTTGAACAGCTATCAGGTTTTTGCTCTCCTCGGACACAGGGAGAAGCAGTATTCTCCTTTATTATTATACCACATTTCCTTGTGTATGTCAACTGTTCCTTAGTTACAGAGAACTGTACTCTTTCCAGACAAGTGTAACGAATCTTCAGAAAAGGAGTAAATTTCTTTTTTTTTTTTTTTTTAAGTATTTTAAAGAAATTCCCACAAGGAATCAACATTTTTATTTACAGCCTTGTCTGCTTAGCTGTGAACGCATTTCTGTGTAGTCACCTCATGGTAGCATATCCTAGCCTTCTTGTAATGAAATTATTGCAAACATATCAGCAAGATATGATCCCACATATTTAAGCCATTATGGCAAACTTTGGCATGTATCAAACTACATTAGTTATTTTAATTACAGCTGAGTCAATCTCCAATAAGTATGATTAACATTCGGCCTAACTTTTCTTGGTCTTGAAGATGAAGGAGCCTTCTTTAAGAAGTTCACGATTAAACTCATATTTTGGAGGTTTACGTAATTATTACAACTCTGGCTCACCCTTCACACTACCCCTATCACTTGTTTCATTAAAATAAAAGAAGTCTAGAACAAAAGAGAAATCAGTTTGACTAACATTTACATCTTAGACCAAGTTAAGAGCTAATTACTAAAATCCAGAGGATAAAAGATTAAGAGACATGGTAAAAGCTTCCCATTTGCAGTATTCTGAAGATGACATTTTTAGACATTCCAATCTCTACAGAGACTTTTCCTGAGAATACTGACAAGAACTACAGATGTGTTGTTGTAAGATGTGACAGGGGTGATGTACCTCAACCAGCAACTCTGTACAAATCACTGAAAGCTCTGTGGGACCTTCAATAAAGCATAGGTGGAGACTGAAGAACTATGAGACTTCCACGGAAAATATCAGCCTCGTTTAGTAATATTTTTTATGAGTGTTTCAGTGATCACGTTTATGTCATACTGTCAAACAATTTTAAACTTTCTTCCAGTGCTGCTGATAGTGAGACAGTGTATCTTACGGTAGGTAGTACCACAATCAGTATAGTAACTGATGTGTTACTGTAACTGTAGAACGTAATGCATTCAGAAGGGATCCCAAGCCTGACCACTTATGAAAGCACAAGAAAAAACCCCACACAAACGCTTAGCAAACACTCTAGCTGGTGCAAATGTACTACTGTATGGAGTAACCTGACCTGGTGCTGTTAAGTTACTAATGTTAACAGTTTAAAGAGAATCAGTACAGAAGCAGGCTGTGAAAAGATTCAAGGAATGCAGCAGCTCACTGCAGAAGTGTATTTCAGGTTCAAGAGTTGGAAAGACAAGGGGGAAAAACTGCACATATATGTATGCTTACCTCCTCCACCCCCCACGCCCCCAAATTCCAGCAGAATTAGTGTAGAAGAAGGAATAACCAAACAACAGGTAGAGACTCTAAGGTATTTTATGATAGGTGAATTAAATACTAGAAACAAGTTCTGAATAAAACCACAGTATTTAAAGAAAAAATAAAGGTAAAACCAGATCTGTGTGATGCAGAAGAAATGACATGGAAAATTAAAAGGACCTTTTTATACCTGGAAATTACAGGCTACCAAATGCAGGAGAAGGGAAACATTATGGAATTTGAAATATGCTAGAAAGGCTTAAAAACCAGAACAGGTGTTCTCTGCCATCTAAAATTACTTTGAAGAGATGACAGACAATTAAGGGAAACTCTGAGCCATCATCCAGTGATGTTTGCTTAACCATACAAAGACTGAGATGTAACACACACTACCTTATTTTCTACAACTCAGATGCGTTTTCTGTTGCTGAAATCTATGACTTTCTGAAACAGAAAACCTCCACACTCTGTGAAATCTAAGTGCTGTAAAGGAAACATAAGGCGCTGGGTTAAGAAACCAGCTAGCCAATCTATACTGAAGCACCTGAATATATTAATTTGAGACTAAACGGACTAAGGTCTTTCAAAGCAGAATTGCAAGCTAAATGTGAAGGGTGAATGCTAGAGCTGGTGTGAATCAACACTGCTCCACTGAAATCAACTGAACTACACTGTTCAAAGGGGCTGAAGATCAGTGCTCTATGCATCATAAACAAAAATCAGGCAAACATTTCCAATCTTCTACTGAAATTTCACATGCCAGTCAGATTGAATTTCTCATCTCCAATTTGAAAATATAAATGAAATGGCCCTGTACACTTTTCTGTTGGTAACACGAAGGCGACATTTGGCAGAAGGAAGCCTCTGCAAACATCCAACATGGGCTTAAAAATATTGTTGCTTTTCTACTGACAAAACTGATTTATCTTTAGCTACCAGATAGGCTCAGAAAAGATGGATGAATTCTGTAACGGAGATGGAATACCCTATTTTATATCTGTCTCATTATCACCCTGTACTCTCCTTTGCTCTGAATTCAGCTGGATTAAAAAAAAATCAAGGGGAAAAACCCCGCAAAAAAAAACCCCAATACTATATCTAAGCGTTCGGTTTTGTTTGAAAAGAAGTGCTGCAGTCAGCCTGTGTTTAAACTCCAGGGCAATCCGGTAAGTGAGAAACTAATTAGGAAAATAGTTTTAAAAGCAAAATACCAGATTTCTAGCTACAACAATCTCCTTGCTTTCAGAGTCCTAACAGTCCTGCATTGAGCCATAAAAAGGAGGCACTGGTCAGAAGAACAGGAAAGCACCTGCCCCTTCTATGAACAGTCTGGAAACCAGGAATAGTCCCCATTATCTGTCATCAAAAAATCACCTGAGGGTCAGGTTTTGAATTGCACAGGTCCAGTCTCAGCAAGATAAATAACATGTCCTGGAGCACAAATGATTTGGCTTCTACAAAATCTACTAATTAAAAAAAAAATTAAATCTATAATTATCTTTCTTTACGGTCATGCAATAACTACTTACACCATTAAACAAAATATATAATGTCCTGAAAACACAAGTAGCAGGACAGCTGGACTCTGATCCATGTTGTGATCCATGGCTGACAAGAGAGCACCCTGGAACTAGAGAGTCCCTCAACAGAGCAGCAGTAGAGGAGAAGGGTAACTCAAGTGTGTGCTGCTGGTAACAGCTGGCAGTTGCTCTCAATTATCCCCTACTTTCCAAAAGCACCTCTGAATATCTGCCCTTTGCAACTAGCTGAATGTGAGGACAAAACCAAAGTGGGGACACATTTTTTAAAGTTCCCAGATTTATTTGTTCCCAGATACATAGCAACCCTCTTTCTTTTTCACTGGATGTGACTTTCTGTACATTGTACATCCTTAGCTGTACAAGTTTACAAGCTTCCCTTTCACATTTCCTGTAATGTTCATCACTGTAAAATAACTACCAGATTCCTTCTTCCTCATTGCCTCCCTTGTGAACCAGAACAGTTTTAACCCATTTCCATAACGGGAGACAAACTTAGGTTTGGTATTGCTGAGAGTCCCTCACGTATGGCACACACCCCTGAGCAGGTCACTAACTTATAACAGGGTGTTGATCCTTCTGCTTCCTGTCCCACTCTCCATCCCTGCAATTTGAAAGGAAGCAGCTCGGAGCTTTGAATATGCTTTTGTGTGTATAGGCTCCCTGCCTAAGGATGAAGCATCAGTTTCAGATCAGGTTTCAAGGCACTGTGGGTAACAGTACAGTTGGAAATGCACTGTGCTGATCTACCGGTAGGAGATGCAGAAAACCACCAACCCCTGCAGCAGAATTTAACACTGTGAAATCAAAGCGGGCTTTGCCTTTAACTTTCTTTCTAGGATGGGTGTTGCTGCTCAGTCAGCAGTGGAACATAGGAGTTATTTGTCTTACAATGAACGCAGAAATACATCACTGAATTGTCTTCAGAAAAGACAATTGTCCTGCACACTTGCAGTGCTGGTTTGATTTTGCTCTGATTTTCCCGGAGGGAAAAAATGTAGGAAGAGAGGGGAGTAATGAGCCCAAACCTCTGCAAAAGTTTTAAAACTATCATGGACTTAGCTGAGGTATTGTTTGCAAAAAGGTTGAAGTAGCTGTTGCAGGGTGATGTGTCATCTGTCTGTCAGCTTCAAACTAGAATTGACTTCAGTCAGTTTAGTTTAGTACCCTCCATAACCATCATGGCACCAACTGCCTCATAGAATTTACTGTGAAGACTGGCCTTTGCTTAAAATCCATGAAATACCTTTTCAGACACCACTGTTGTTTGCTGTACTACTAAAACATGCAAGTATCTTAAAACACTTAAAAGTAGATTAATTGGTCAAAACTAGTTAATTTATGAATAATAATCATGGGTTTGGTTTCTGGACGAGAGACTCAATTTCATTTTTTTGTCATCTGTTAGACATCATTTGTTTGAGTTGGCTATAATGTGTTGGAAGTGTGACTCATACCCTGAGAGCCAGAGTCTCCATAGAGTTAAGTATCCTCATTCTCTCTCCACTTCTGCAAAAGAATTATTGCCTTGTGACTGTTTCTCACTGCCTTGTACTCCTTGGTAGTGTTCTCCAGTACCTGACAAGGGGGACACTGACTGCAGCAATTCCAGCAGTGTGGCATACTGAGCACCATTCAAGAAATGTGTTGGCACAGTTCTGCTACAGAATATTTTTAAATAAGTGTTTTAATGCAGAATATAATTTTTAGGTAAGTTATTTACTGTACGTAGCTTGAACTTAAGACATCGGGAACATAATTAGAATTACTTAGTCTATCTGCGTACTCTCCAACATAAGATAACAGACAGTGCTATGTTTAAGGTGAAATTTAACAGGAAGAATATTAGGGTTATTTAAATACTTATTTTGGGGACCAGGTTGTGGGGGTTGATTTTTTAAAGTATATTAACTTCGAAAAGAGAGGTAACATCCAAAAAACATTCCCGGTTCACACACTTCCTGTAAATTTGAGCAAACATGGCAATTTCCAGGCTAGGCCAATTTTTTGACTCAATTGTATTTGGCTTAAAGTCGAGTTTATAAGGAATCCTGGCAACACTTTAACTAAGAGAAACTATCTCCCATGTAAGTAAGACTGTTTTAGATGTGAGTCATCTGAAAATCACTGTCCTTGAAAATGACTGATGTTTTTAAATGAACTGAATGACATTTTAAGGAACCCAATCTGTATTTTAAAGTAGGACCAAGATACCTGAAAATTTCAGCTGTTACTGAAGCCTCCCATACAATGTAATTTTAGTGTACAGCACTGGACTGAAAATTGATGCTTGTTTATAAATGACACTGCATCTAAAACCTCTCCTCAATTTTATTTTTATTTTGCATACATATGCCATTGGCATGTGCAGTATGTGTGCACACAAGCAATTTTATTGTGCTTGGAGCAGAAGAACTTAAAAAGAGAGTTTGAGAGATGCAGCAAATTATTGTGCTGGTACTATTTTAGATTTTCTCAAGAGTTTTCTTTTTTTTCTTTATTTTCAATTCTGTTTCAAGTTTTCCAGCTTTAAGTAGAACACAAGCCTATGATAAAGTACCCCATGCATCTGTGCTTAGATAAAGTTTTACCACCTCAGTTTTCATATTTGATAAGTTCTAACTCTAAGTATTATCTGAGTTCACTAAGGGCCAGATTCTTAATTTTCTCCTTGGTCAGATCTGCCATTAACCAGTACTGAGAGGGGCTGAATGTTTTCCATGAACTTCATGTCTTCTGGTCTCCTCGCTCTCCATGAAAGTTCAAAAGAATGGAATAAAATAATGGAACATGCCGAAAGAATTATATTAATACACAGTAAACTTGAATGTTTGCTGTGTATCTCTGCCACGAATGGAATAAAATAATGGAACATGCCGAAAGAATTATATTAATACACAGTAAACTTGAATGTTTGCTGTGTATCTCTGCCACAAATGGAATAATGTGATGCACTGTGTTCTTGAAACAGACTTTTCAAACTATGTTCACTTACAATACTGACAACTTATGAGCGACAGGGGCTGCACAGAAGAGATGATGTGAGATAATTCTGGGAGAATTGGATGAAAAAGAGAAATCAAGATTTTGCCTCTTTAAACATGGGGCAGAGCATGAATTCTGCCTTTTTCACAAGCACAAAGGGCTCCGGATGAGGCTACAGCAGAGCAATTGATGCAGCAGAGGGGAAGCATTCAGAAAATGATTATATGAGAGAGAACCTCAAAATATGGTTTGGGCACCAACTCATATCTAATGCAAAATCTGGTGAACCTCATGATATTCAGTGTCCCACGAATACCAGTCTTGCAGTCTATGGATTCCCAAACATCACTTTTCCACAAGTTTGGAAGGTCTAGAGTTGCTGCTGCAAGGGCACTGTCAGCAGACACCTCCCACAGCAGTGGCTGGAATCTTCAGGAAAGATTTTCATCAACATAAAACAACTGACAGCATCCCCTTCTGCCACATTCTAAGCAACAAATGCAGCTTCACATGCAATCTGTTCAGTCAGTGAATACCTATAATGGTGATAATCCTTAGGAAGAAAACGTTCCCTGATTATGTGCAGTATGCGTACCACTGTATAAATTTTTCAAAAGTCACATTGCTGTTACTATCCAATTTAGTTTCCTTGAGCAGGAGCTTATTGATCTATAGGACAAAATGTGTCTGCTCACAACACTTAGTGGGTAGGATGTGCGTGTACATGGAAAAATGCTTTTCCAAAACTCACATCTATTTTAGAATCCAGAAAGTGGTGGTACACATTCCAAGTCATCATGAAAGTTAAAAGAATTTTAATAATGGCATATTTCAGAATGAAAAATGCCATATGCATACATACATCCTAAACAAACAAATAACACTGGGGGTGTGTGTGGGGAACATTTATTTGTCTAATCCTCACACAGTATATTACTTCCATCAGAGCATCCACAAGAGATTTTATCTAGCACCATGAGTTTTATTGCTGAACCTCAATTATCATTATCCCTCACACATCTAGTTTTAACAATTAAGTGAAACCTAAGTACCTAGGAGCAACTAGACAAAGACCCAGGCTAAATCTGTTTTACAGCTTCTAAATTTAATACCCTTCTCTGAAGATATTTCTTGATGAAAGTGTTTTGCTGGATAGAGGAGGAAGTGAGTAAAATTTTAGATTTTATTATTACTTTGTAAGGCTATGAGGGACATTTAGAACATTTTAGTCATGTAAAGTTGCTTAATATTAAGCTATACAAATAATCGCTGAAGCACTTTTCAAGCAGTCTGACATGCACAGGAGAGTTTTGGTGGAAAAGTGATTACATACCTACAATTCACAAGTGAGTGTTTTCCCATAGCAAATCCTGAACCCAGCTTAACTCTGGATTTCCCTGCATCTACCATAATGTTATCTAGTTTCCAGAATTATCTTATTTATTTCTGCTATTTACTTCTGTTACTTAGTATACATCAGCATGAGCCAGTACTCATCTAGCCATCTGAATATTCTCACAAGAGTAACACTAAGGCAGTTTTCATGCAACCAAATGTTTTTCAATATTGTATTAAAATGCCTTTCTGACTTAAAGTCACATTCCAGTACCTGACTCCTTCCCGTTCTCCCAAAAAAAAAAATTAATTCCCAAAAGGTCACTAACGAGTGCATGTCCTGCAACTGGCTGCCAAACCTCACCCAAGTTCTTCTTTCACAATCAGGACATTGTCTCCAACCACACATCGGTCATTTCTGCTTTGCAGATTTGGAAAAGGTTAAACCACCGAATAAAGAAGCTGAGGTTAAAAGTGGATTTCTCTAAACAGTCATATTTTTGTGCTGAAATCAAACTAAAGGCTCACAGCAGAAAACTTCAAGTTTAGGACACAATAGATCATCTTAATAGCAGATAAAGGGTATTTGTATTGCCTTCATAGTGTTTCTTCTGTATATAAACTCAGTCCATCAGGAGAAGCAAAGAAAGCAGCAAAACCTCAAAACAGCTTTTGCTCATAATGAACATATATCTCTGGTTGATCTAAGCACACAGTACCATAAATTACCCCATATGGTCTGCAAAGTGCATATGATGCTGATGAGCGCCAGTAGCAGTAGTAAAAAAAAAAATAGACTCCATTTTAGAAATCTTTCTTTCCAATCATTGTTTTCCTTCAATACTCAGGTATATATGGCTTTATGTAGTAAGAAGTGGCTTCTTTAGTGCCCACCTATGTTGATGTATTCAGCTCAGGGTTTAGGCTAATCATTAGGGACATTCAATTATAAGCAAAAGGTTTTCAAAGTTTCCAAAGACAGCAAACAATTTCAAATTGTGTTGCACACCACTTGGTCTCAGATCCAGATGACTGCTGTTTCTGAGTATCAGTGGAGGCCAATTGCAGTTTGGCTGACCTGCTACAGGAAAATGTCTAGCCAAAACCAATCCCATCCTTGCAAAAAGGAGATTTTGCTTTTAGGAATATATCATATTCTGAATTCTCTCGGTTATGTATCTGAATGCAGAGATAGCTTACTTATGAACAGTGAAGCCAAGTATTATCCAGATAGTACAGGCAAAGATCTTACTGCATAAGACCTTCTAATGCCATCAATAAAAGGAAACAGAACAACCTTGACCCCTAGTTTTTATGCGAGTGAGTAAGAAGAGATTATCGCCATCCTGCTATCCATGATCTGCTCAAACTGCTTACTTGCTGTCCAGGTCAGATGTCGTATAACTGTAGAGATGTTTAGGAAACATAACAGTGAAAAAAATGATGAAAAAGTTCACCAGTATATTAATGGTAGCAAAATATTTCTGAAACAATAAAAAACTATTTTAGATAGCTCCAAGTGACCATAGCTTACACCACTGCCACACAGGAATGAGAATTACTTGCCCATTGTTTGATATCAGTAATTTTACATTTCCTATGCTTCTAATTAATCTTTATTTCAATAGTTAAGCAAAATTAAGCACCACACCACTCTACCTCTCCCCTTACCACCAACTCCTCCTCCCCCCCCTGCCCCCCCCCCAAAAAAAAAGAAGGAAAATAAAAGAAGGAAAAAAAGAAATGGGAAAGGGATACGGGATATAGTTTTAGGAATGCCAAAACAGCATTTTAAAGTTTCAGTGATGCTTCCAGCTATTTACCATCTGGCTCATTTTATTAATGTGAGGTTTCCACGAAGAATTACTTGTTTTCAGATGATTATTACTGTATGAAAGTCAGAATGTGGCAAGTGGAAAAAAAAGAACACAAAAGCCAAAGACACAAATATATCAATCAGTCTTTGTCTTGTCCTATATCCCAATCCATCTTTTATGATATTTGATATATTTCAAATGTGGATTTCAATACTTTTCCTTGACCTTGTAACCATTTTACAGTTAATGGCTTAAAACATAGACTGACATTATCAGGTTACAGTTCCTTTGCTGATGCAACAGCCTTCCCAAAACTACTTCCAGTAATAACATTTCTATTTGGCTTACCCTGATACAGCCCTTTAGCATAATTACTTCTTATCATCGAGTCAGTATAACACTTAAAATTAGCAGCTGATTTGCACATTTTACAGACAAATAAGATGAACTGAAATCCTGACTTTGGTAAAGCATATTCTTCCCACCACAGAGGTGGAGGCAGGGGGTGGCCAGGGGACAGCATAAGGGAATGCAAAGTTGTCCATATTGGCCAATAAGTTTCAAGAAAACTTGAAACTGACAAACCTACAAGCTTCCACTGCTTTCTCCCACCTTTAAATACAGGTTAGAATAAAGTCTGTGCACAATAATCACACATTTTTACATTTTAAGCAGTCTCTTCTGACCTTTTAAGAGATTCCTAGGTACATTTTCAGTGCCTGTTCATTTGAATAGCAAGTGAATATTCTGGCATTCTGAATACTTTACTTCCTCTCCACAAAGGGCTCACTGTCTTCCTCAGTGATGAGCAAACACTCATCAGAGCTCTATCTGTCCAGAAAAGCTGTGGGGAAAAAAATAAAATCAAAAGAGTTATAGCACCTAAAACTCTGCAGGGGCACAGTTAACTAATTTGAAAATATCTTGTTGCAGCTTAGCAGGAAACAGCTCCCAATCCGTTCAGAGCAATCCAAAATAAACCTCCCAGATATGAAATCAGAGTGTTCGCATGGGATTTAGAGATTTAAATCACAAAACAAGATCTTTGTTTTGGAGTTGCTTTGGAGCCAAGCTACAGTTTGGGGGTTGAAGTAGGGATTCAAGTCAGTGACTTCATAGTTCAGAGTCTAAGGGGTTGGACTCATCTCTAGTGAGTTTCTTGTAAAACTAAATATCATAAACTAAACTATTAAAGTCAGTCAGGAAAATGGTCTTCTTGATGTAAGTGAAACCACCTTATTAATACAAATCCCAGTGCTGTATATGCTAGTTTACTCAGTATCTCAAATTTTTATAAAGATCTTACAGAGCACCCTGATGCTGAGCTAAGCTTCCCCCAGCTGAAATGCAGCCACCCCCAAGTCAGACTACAACAGTTATCTTGCAAATCAAAATAACACTACACAGTGGTTCATGTCAGACAGAGAATGCCAGATCAACTGAACCTCACTGCGGAAACTACAGCCAACAGAGTAAATATAAGCATGTCTAGAGTGCTCTATAAATGGTAAGTTTAAGAACATGTAAATATTCCATTAATTGATAAGTTGCCAGTAGGTAACATTAAAAAACGAGTGCTATGTATCAACAGATTGCTCAGATCTCTTGTTATTGAGTCCATGGTTTCCTCTTTTAGTTATTCACAAAATTTTAGCTGTAATTATCAAACTTGAAATCTGGCCAATAAATTCCATTAAGGAAAAAAAGGCTAACAGCCATACTTACAAGAGAATTGCCCAAAGATTTTTAATAATATTCAGGAACCTGGTGTAAATTTTTATTCTAAATCATCTCCTTAGAATCACAGACTCATAAGATGGTTTGGGTTGAAAAGGACCTTAAGATCATGTAGTTCAAACACCCCTGTCATGGGCAGGGACACCTCTCACAAGACGAGGTTGCTCAAGTCCCATCCATCCTGGCCTTGAACACTGACAGAGATGGGGCAGCCAAAACTGATTGGGCAGCCTGTTCCAGTGTCTCCTTCCCAAGGTACTATTCAAGTACTGTGGAAGACAGCTGACAGACCCAAATTTTGCATTTAAAACTAACTGGCCTCTGACTTTCTCTCTACTCTTTTCCTGCACACACACAGAACTCCTATGTATTTCAAAATTATTCTGGGATCATTGTAAGACATGTAGTGGCTGAAGCGCAGTATCTCTGACCTATCCACTGCTCAGCTTTTCTGCCCCTTTTATCCCTAGGTCCAGATCACTGCTTCCAAGCAAAGACTGCTGTGAAAATAACTGTAAGTTATTTTCGGTAAGGAACAGATACCCAAGACCTGTATCTCTTCTACACGGCAATTAAGTTTTCCTTTTTAAATTAGTTTAAACATTTATTGGTCTAAGCTGCCAGTTTAATTAAACATTTTTTGTTTCAACTCCAGGAGTTGAAATTCTGGGGCTCCAGAATGCCTATGCCAAAATTCATTCAGCCAAAGCACATTTTTTTGTTCATTGCCAGCTGAGTATATAAAATTTGGCTCTGAAAAATAGGCCAGGACCTGTAACACTGCACCACATGCATACGAAACGCCTGAAGGTGCCAGCAATATGTATTGCACACAGCTTGACTTTACAAATTGCATATGTTCAAATCACCAGGTCAAGATTTGGAGTAAACTCCCCAGTTTAAGCCCAAAAGAGATTCCTTTCTGTTGTGGTTACTGTATCTGTTTCTATCCTAGAAACATTAGGGCGCATGGAGCATTCCCACAATTGCAGTCAGGGTTGATGCCTGTTTGTACATATGTAAAGAGGTGCTCACCCTTACCAGTCCCCACACAAGGCTAAACAAGACACATTTTGTCAGTCTGCTTTTTATGCTAGATTGCACCATGCACCTCAGAGTCTTCTGTCAGAGAAACAGAAAGAAATCGTGCCCACAGTAACCCTGCTGCTAAATAGCAAAGGTATCAAAAAAAGAAAAAAAAAAAAAAGGAAATTCCTTCATTCATTAGGATCTCTCTCCGTGCCAGTATTCACAAGTGATAAATGCAGATGCACACAAGCAACGCAGTCTGTTAAAACACATGATTCAAGGGAAAAAACGGTGAGCTTGTATTTTCTACCTAGAATCATAGAATCTTAGAATAGTTTGGGTTGGAAGGGACCCTAAAGATCATCCAGTTCCAACCCCCCCCAACCCATCACGGGCAGAGACACCTTCCACTAGATCACCTCTGCCAATATGTAAGTTCTGGAAAAAGGAAGGTAAGATAAAGGAGACCCTTTTGTGTATTTCTGAAAGTTCATCATCCCAGAACACGAAAAAAGGAACAGATAAATAATATGAATGGAGAGTATAATATTGAGATTATTTATATATATATATATATATATATAAAAAACAGTAACCTCCCACCCCAGCTTATCAATGACTGCCACGTAGATTTAGACCTGGTCCAAATACCACAGAGGAGAGCTGTCCATCAAGAGCACTGGGCACCATAATCTTGGTAATTATTTCAGGTATCATCTCTTTCTTTAAACAAGACTCATGGGATTAATTACAAAGAAGAATAATAAAGAAAACTCAATTTAAGGTTTATAAATAGTACTTTCCAGGGCTAACACACACCCCTCTTAACGATGGAAGGTAAATTATCCTGAATTATTAATTAGAATATGGTCGTCTCACTCACCAGACTGAGTATTCCCTGGAGATATATTTATGCTGTACAAACTAGTTATCCTTAACCTACTACTGACCTGCTGGCCCAGAGGAGCTAGACTCATGCTGCAGGACACCAGCAACAAACATCTATGGTAGGGTCACATTTTCAACTCCATTCTCACATTAGGCACTTCATCCCCTATCCCTTCAGGATCTTGTGACAAGGACAGAGTGGATTCCCTTCTATTATTTCTCCATTTAGGCAATTCTGTCCACTGTACACTGTTCTGTAGAGACAGATTAAGACTCCTAACAGCCCTTCACTCTCTCACCCTTCATTAGATGCATCTATGGTGCAAGGCAGATACCATCCTTACTGCTCTCCATGATTTCTTTTGGAAAAAAAACCCACAGCATGTGAAGATGGGAGAGGAGGAAGAAGCTGTGATGAGCTTTAACAGATTTCCCAGGCTCGATGCCTGAGAGAATGGTTGGTACATCATGAAACCCATTTTCCTACAGTGCAGACATAACCAGTGTCCAGCTTGATGTAGGACAGACTTCAGCTCTTCCAGATATTGATCCCCATCAAGCACATGCTTACACTGCTTTTCTCATAAATCACATCAGCTTTCATTTCACCTGTGAGAGACAAAGTAAGCTTTCTTCCATCAAGCACATGGACAGGAACTAAAAATATATAGAAGAAATGTACACCATAGTCTACACATAATATAAAGCCTACATTGATCCATCTATGCAAAGCTCTGCTAGAGCAGTAGTGCTGCCTGAAACATTTCTGCCTGTGCCTGTTCTCTTAATAAATCTTTTATACAGAGATGAAAACTTTTTATGGGAAGTATCTGCTTTCTTCAGGACATTTTTCACTGGAAAGCCAAAATCACATTGTTTTCACCCTAAATGCCAAATCCTCACTTCTTGGCAAAAAGTGTTAAAGCCTTGCTAAAAATTTTGGTAATAGAAACCTGACAAGTTTTCTATGTACAGCTTTTTAATCACAAAAATGACAGGTTTTCTAAAAAGACTATTTTGATCAGGGTAATACTAGAAACACTCCACAAAAGAGATGCCTGCCTGCACGCAAATAATTATTTAGCAGACATTGAAGTGATCAACAGAGTTTTTTTTCACCAGTTTTGTCAGTTCAGTGAAATTTGTTGTGACTTGCAAATGGTCTCCTAAATGCAGTACTTTATATGCCACGTTCCAGAGATGTGGAAGCATTTGATGGACATCAAGCCTAACAAATTTCTAAATAAGTGGCTAGAGAATCACCTAGATGCTCTACTTTGTTTTATCAACGCTAATCCACTGCTATATAGCAAAGGGTAGTGCTTGTGCATCAGGCCCTCATTTTTACTATGTAGTCCCAGAGCACTTTCCTGAGCTGCAACACCAGGCATATTGTCTAAGAAAAAACACATATCATAGAATAAAACATTGGGACATCAAACTTTCCCATTTAACATACAGATTTTTCCACAGAGAGAATACGTAAAAAAGATCTAGACCTGTATTAAGAGAGATACATGTTAATTAAAAACCCTTGACAAAGAACATCATTTTTCACATCCAGATTTGCAAAATGCAATTATCTTTTCTTGTGGCTTAAGACTGCAACCACATGTAGTCTCAGCCTATGGAAAAAACCCCAAAAAACCCCATCACTCTCCCACAGTGCTCTTGCCTACAAGCTCTCCAGTTAACTGATTTTTTTCCCCATTGTTTGTTACTTTTTAAGAGGTGAACCAGAGGAAATAACCAAATAATTTTAGAGAGACTGCCTGTTTACACCCAGTTGACTTTACGCTCACCTTCTCTGATCCTTCTTTGGCTCCCTGATGTCAGGACCACGTTCACACACAGATGAAACCCAGACAGTGGTTAGCAGTGTAAGACCAGTCTCTAAACTTAGGCACCTAAATTAGCAGGTTTGAACATGGCTGTATGAAATTAAATTTCCCGATAAGAATTAAAGGCTCACAGGTGAAGAAGCAGAACACACAGCACAAATGCCTTTCCTGTGAGCATGATATAGGCCAAGACTAAAGGAAAAATCTAGCCCAGTACCCAAAATTCATTCCTTACTCACCATCAACACACTGGAAACAAAATGAACATGGCTCCAGGATATTTAGGGTAGCAGAACATATTTTGGTTAACGAGGATAAATTTATCTTACGTCAAACAGTCAGGTGCCAAATCGCTGTAAAATACACACTATGAATTTCATTAAAAATTGTTAACTTCCACTTAAATATTTTTATTTTTATGTCACTATAAACAAATTCACCACTGAACTAATTTCAGAAAACAAAACAACAATAAAACTACACAAGCCAGCAGCAAGATAAGAATTCATTTGAAAAATAAGTTATCTCAATGTTCAGACAAAAGAGAGTCACTCTTAATCAATATATAAAACAAGTGGATATTAAAATTATGTAATGAGTGGTAGAGTTCAAAATGCCCAGAAACATGATTACTAAGTTAGGAAGATAGAATGGATTCAGTGGTCTCTCATGAAGTCATGTAGCATCCTTTTCCTCAAGGATTACTTTAATACCCAAGGTTAATACCATTTCTCAGGGCTTTTTGTTATAAGAATCTACTCTGCCTAAGGGTTATTAGATTCCTAATAAGATAATTAAAACTACACCTAAGGGTTTTTATTTAAGAGATGTCAATTAGTAGGGCTCAGAAAACTCATGTCAAGAAACTGAGGTTCTGAACAAACCACTGAGCAAGTTATAAGCACACCAGTTTTGAATATCCCAACTGAAAACCACAGTGCTTCAAATAACAGAAGCTATGATGATAAAGACAGAACCCAAATATCACACTATGGAGACTCCCAAAGTTCCTTTCATGACAAGTCAACAAAAGGAACTACCTCCCTTTGTAGTGTTGTTAGCAGCCCCTCTAATGCACAAAGAAAGGTGAATTTCTAATGCATGAACAGAGATAATGGCCTATGCTTTCTTCTGCATTCTCTGTCGCTGTACAAAGATAGAAAGAGTATGGAGAATAAGGGAGAAAACAGAGAAGGAAACTGCCCCAACCACCAAGCTCCCTGCCTACAGATCTATGTGAATATGTGCACATGAAACAGCTCTAACTACGACATCTAATTCTGGGGTATTAAATAAATAAAATCACGACTTGGTATGCAAATTCCATGGTTTCCAAGCCTTAGATGCCTCTGTAAAAATCACCTGTTTCACTGAACTGGGGGCTATGTCATTAAAGAAGACACACATAATAGTGATTTTATTCAGGAATAAGCAGAAACTTGAAGTCCTTACATCTAATTTTAGAAAAGCTTTACCACACCACCTGCTACTGACTCATGGACAAAATAAATGTGGCATTAATGGTAGCTGCAAACTGTCTAAGCCTGGCTCCTTTTCCCAGGGACTGAAAGTTTCTGTCCCTTTCTATGAGGCTGAAAAGAAATTATAGCAGCCTCTGTGTTTTCTTGATCTAGACCCAAGCCAGAGTACACAGAATTTTTATGAAATGAAATGACAGAGAAATATCACCAGCACTGGAGTATTCCACAGATAAACAAAGTGAAAAACCTAGGAGATGGTACTGTGTGATTCACGGTCAGAGCCTCTACAAGTATAAATCAACAAAACTGGACCATAATGCCATACCAAAAATCCCCTGTTTTGTTATCATAAAGTGCATTTTTTGTGTGTGTTTCTATTTGAACTTGATATTTATGATATGCCTGATTCTCTACTAAATGAAGGCTATGGTAATACTTCTAATGAACTTGAAAAAAACCCACAAACATACTGAGCCTCTGAATGCTTCTTAAGAACCTCTTCAACATTTTTCTGGTTATTCTGTGAGGTCAGGAAAAACAGTTAATAAAACAGATTCATAGATTAAAAGCAAAATACTTAAAAATCTCTGAAGATCCAGAAGAAAGCTTTAAAATGTCTGGACTATTCGTTTTATGGAAACCATGAGGCTTCTAAAGCAGTCAGTCTTTCCTACTTTCATACTTATAGGTTCTCCGAGTGATTATATTCAAACTGATACCAACAAACTAACCTTCATCTCCATTATGTAACAATTTCTCATCATGAAAATGCACAAGAAATTACAGATAGTTTTGAAATATAGGATGGGGAGACTATTTATTGACTACTCAGGAGCAGGAAAATAGTTAAGAATGCACTAAGTACGAACATTTTGGATGCTTCCTAATCAATTACTTACAAACACAAGAGCATTTGGGCAAACTCTAAGGGTCATGTTTATGTTAGTGAATGTTGGCAGGTATATATCAGTATGTTTTTCTTTGAGACAAGTTGTTACTATGCTAGAGTTTTTGACAACATGGCTGCACTTGCTTGGTAGAAGCAGTCCACAACAAATATCTGAGTCACAGAAGCCAACTCTAGTGTTTGTATTACTTTATTTGTATCAACCCAACTGTCAAAATATGTATAATTTACTGAATCCAAACTCAGTCCCAAATTATACACCACAGAAGACAGAGACACCAAATACCCATAATGAAATACTTTCATGGTGCTATTATAGCCTGAGGAAATTTCTACAATTAAAAAAAACCACCCCAAAACAAGGAAGAAAGTGTTCCCATAAAAATCTCTTCAAACCACATATTTTGCTTGTGGTAGTTAATAAATCAGAAAAGGAAGAAAGCTCTGTGACCCCACTGCCTTTCACCACAGACCACCACGTCTTCGAAGCTTCTGTAACCTGCTGATGATTACTGCAGCACCGGAGACATCAAAAGGCCATGGAAAAATTGCAGAAGCTGTGACCACCTAAAGGTAAGTGGCTTCCAGCAGGGAGCAACAAGGGAATACAAGATGTCTCAACACCATTTTCTTACCACCTTGCTACCCTTCCTCTACCACAGCCCTACAGGCTGTCCCGCCACAGGCTGCAGCACAAACATCTGCCCAGATGACATACTGCGCAGACAGTTGACCACAGAGCAACGGATGTGACCTGTTCTTCCCTCCTGAGAAGCGCTGCTCTTTCTGGACAGCAGCGCTTCAAAAAATGACCCAGGCTTTGTAACCCAAAGCACTCTGCTCAAAACTTACTTGCCCAACCCCTGTCACAAGAAATACTTTTGTAATGAATGTTGCTATGAAAGAAGCTCTGAGGGAATTTGTTATTCAGCACTTCCTCTAAGTTTACCTTGCAAACAGAGGCAAATTGTTTCTTCATTTTCTGAGCAGAGAAGCTGTTAATATTAAAAACAAATGTGAATCTCCTACTGAGACTAGTTTTCCTTTTTTTTTTTTTTTTTTACGGGACCATCTTGTGAACCAAGACAAACATGTGAGGCTTGGTACATGACCAGCAAAAACACATATTCTAAATATCAGTGGACTGCAAGCAACCCTCTTTTGCTACTGGTCTGAAAGTATTTGCACAGGACTTCAGCTTGGTCCTATTATATTTTTTACCTAGAATAAAAGACTAAAACTGACCAACACAAACCTCCCAATTAGAAGATCCTGCGCAAAGAAATGGAAAGCCACACAATCCAAGGAACAAAACCAGCCTCTGTCAGAGAAATTCAAATCACTTTTTGTATTCTCTTCTCTTACATGTGGCTACATATTTGTGATTTTAAGTGGAAGAGCTTCTCAGAGTGGGTTCATATTAGGGAAAAATCCATGTATCTTGAAGACTTTGGAAAGATAAAGAATGTGGACTATTCTCAGGAATTAGTTTATGTGGGAGGGGGGATCACAAACACATGTTACGTGAAGTTCTCGTACTAGGAGAACCTAGACTTATCCCATCTTCCTTTTAGATGAAGACCGATAGTTTGTTCAGCAAAGCATCTGCACAAAATTAAACACTGTCTTAGTGGCTTCATTTCAGAAGGACTATCTGAAATCAGACCCCTTGATTTCCAAGCCATGCTAAATTAGCTCGTCTGCAGTCCCACTGCACAGTCAGGGCAAGGAAAATCTTTGTAAGAGAGCAAGCAGCATTCTCCACAGATCCCCAACAGGATCTTTACTGTTGGGGAGCTGATCGTGTTTTCCTAAAGTACCAGAAATTCTTTAAACTTTATTTATATAGTTACCATATGGAATAATATGCCTAGTGTTTTTTATACTTATACAAGGGATATGGAAACTGAACTTACAGGAAAATGCCTATGTATCTATCTATGTAATGACTATTTCTGGGTATATCAAGGCACTACTGGTGTACTGCAACCCTGCAGGTCTGCCAATAAAGATGTCTTGTGACTTTTCTAAGGGGCGGCCTGATGCAAACAACCTAAAAGCCCAAACCCACATCATCTATAAATATCCATTTGGAATCACCTAAGAAACAAAAAGCATCCCTTCTAAGTGATGAATTTTATCATCTCATCAATTTCTAGTTAGTAAATTGTGGCAGAAAGTATACTGTTCTATGACAACACACAGCACATCACACATTTTTGTAATAACTCTATTATAAATAATAATGAACTACAATAGAGTTACTTCCAATCTAAAATATATATGAAAACCAAAGCAAAAACATAGGGCAAAGTGCAAGTATATTTGTCATAGTGGTGGTGATGGGTGCACTGCACTCTCTAGAATGGTCTAATATATACAACATCTTCTGGATAAGAGCATGTGAAACAGCCACAGCGAAACAAAACACTATTAAGGCCTGCTTAAGATGAGGAGCTGGAGATCATATAGTAATGAGAACATTTCTACAAGAACAAAGTAACTGAGTGTAGTGAGTACTTAAAGGATCCACAGCTAAAACAATAGATTAAGAGACCTTCTGCTCTCCCAGCTTTGCGGCGTGTGGTTTTTCCCCTGGCTTTCCTGCAATGTGTGGCAAATGGCAACCCCTCTCTGTATTGAAGAGTGTCTGTGCTGCAGAGGACAGCATATCAGAAGGACAGTTAAAATAAATTTCAGAGAGGAGCAGTAAAAGTTGCAGCATCAGTGTAGCAGAGTGACCCACATGGGTCTTGCCTAGGGCCAGACCGGCTTCAGGAGCCAAGCTAACCATTTAACTGCTTAATGTGCCTTTACACTTAAATGCAGCTCCCACAGTACTAATTCAATGCTCTGATAGCATAATACTCCAGCCTGCAAGACTTAAAATTATAAAAGACTATAGCTAAGAGCTAAGAAAACTGAATGAGGGGGGCATTTTCTGCTTGCCAGTATCTGCGTGCAACCAAAGTATTTTTGAAGATGCCAGCATTTGCATCTGCAAAAAAGTATTAAAAAAAAGTTAATGAATTCTGGCTTCTACTTAAAAGCAAATGCTTTCATTGTGGCCTCAACTTCTCCTTACTGAAGGTTTCTGTTTATCACTTCTCTCTGATTATACTGAAGCAGACTGCCAGCTGTAAACAGCAAAAATCTAAACTAAATGCAAAGACTGTCACATAACTTTCTCATAGCTAATGTGAAAAACAGCATTTAGCACATCTATTCCAAACCAAAGCACTTTTACAGAAGACTTTGTTCTGTGCTACAAACTTGCATAATGGGAAGTGTTAAATGGCATATGATCAGCTTTATATTTACATAACTGTCATCGCAACCTCTCATGTTTGCGAACTGGACTCACTCTAGTAACAGTAATGGACCAACTCAGTCAGAACATCCTGGGTTTTATAACATTGCCTATAAACTTAGGATTCTCCAGTTTCATCATAACAAAATCATCTACACATTACTAATTTATGTATTGATCATATTGTTATGTTTACACATTATTATTTATAAATCTGCTACATTTAAAATTAAATCCTCAAATCCAGGTTATTTTTCTTTTTGCATTTTTTCATTTTTTCTGAAGGTATTTCTTAAAATGTTCATTAGCCCACTTTATGCTTTGAATTTTGTAAGCAAAGGTACTGCGGACAAGAATAATGAAGCATAAGCACAGCACTAACCTTTTCTGGGGGAAGGAGGAAATAAACCTTTAATATCACCCCAAAAGTTATTATTATAATTTTTCTTTGCTATTTCCTCACTTTTAAAGGCGTTTCATACCTTAACCTCTTCAGCCCAATTTCTCTGTTGAAAGATACACACTTGACACAGCAAGATCACCCCCCTAGAGAGCTAATACTTGTGTATTGCCCACATTATCAAGCCAGGCTACACTCAAACCTACTGGATCACACAGCACACAGATCTGCCCAGGATAAAATCCACTTTCTTGGAGTTCCGCTTGCTATGTGCCAGAATGGAGTGACACCAAATGAGCACCACAGTTTATTTCCTGTCCTTCGTCCTCATGGAGAGAAGGATAAAAAAGCAACTGCCCTGAAACCCTGTAACTACTCACAGCCCACAACAGCAGCTAGGGAGAAGACACAACAGTGCCACCGTGCAGAAAGCAACTTCTGTATGAGGCTTCCAATCTTCCCCAAAAGCTACTGCTGAAGGAACAAGCTGTATCAAAACCAAACCAAAGAATCTCCCTCCCCACAAGTAACAAACAAACCAAACCTCAACAGCAAAAAAAAAAAAAATGTTTTCTTCTCAAAAGCTGATTTTTCCCACTCACTCCAGCGGTTCAAGATGCATTAGGACCAGTCAGATGAAGCCAAAAGGGACAGTATGCCCCATCCAAACAAAACTGGTTTAGTGTTAGCAGTATCCAATGTAAACTTTGTGACTTTGCACAACATTCTTCTATAAAATAAACTCAAGCCACTTGCCAGCAATAACCTATATATTGATGTGGTATTAACAGAAACGTGGAGGCTTCAGTTGGGAGACAAACTGTCAACCAGCCACTAATTGGTTTTTATGATGTGACTCATAGTTTAGTAATTTCCCAGAATTTAATCACAAGGCACCCAGAAAGATCAATTAAAGAACAGGCTCAGAATTTGTTAGAGCCCTGTGTGAGACAGGGGAAGGCAATGACCTCAACAGCTTTGCCACAGGGTTTTATGAATGAACAAAGAAAGGATTTAAAAGGTAAGTTAAACTAATCTCGTGTTTCCTTGCAGACCCATTCATTGTTTTTCCAAAGGAGTGAATTTTTAAAATGAAGTAAAAATTGAAGGATTGTGTGTTGAAGCTACTGTTTATTTTACAACTTCATTTACACATGCCCAGGATGCGTGTGACTTGAATTGCTCCATTTTTTTTGGCTGTATCTTGCTTTTATATCTCTCAATAAAAAGTGAGAAAAAAGAGTAGGTATAAACTCCCTTGGATTCTTGTACAAGCATCACATCACATTATCAGAAGGGACAGTACATGATCAGCCCTCAGACATCCTTATTAAAATGGTCCTAACAACTTTTAATACAAAGAAAGATAAAATGCTGCTTTGGCCACAAAATCCTATGATTTCACCTTGTCTCTTCCTGGAAGCGTTTTTATCCCCGCAGCTCAACACAATAAAATCTGGAAGCATTATCCTCCTGCCTGCTTTCCATCATGGATTTTTTTCAAAAACTGAATGAAAAATCGTAATAAAATGTTGAAAAATGTTTCTCTCATTTCTAAAAGGTTTTACACAAACTCACCTAATCTGACCAGGTTTACTCATTAATGTTGCTCTTCCATGCAAATTTATAAAACATAATCCAGACAAGTACTGCACAGCTGCGATGAAAACCTCATTCCCTCTCATTCCCTCATGCCTTTCTGGTTTTTGTTCTGCAAAAAAAGCTTTTTTTTCACTGAGAGCTCTGAGAAGTGGAGATTTCCTTTTTTTCTGTTGGCCAAGTTAAATGCAACAAGATTATAGTGAAATGGTCTGAAAAAATGAAAATTTCTGAAGATCTTCTACGCCCTGTTATGATTCAGATATTTTTTTTAATAAGAAAGCCACTAAATGTATTACTTTGGTTTTCCTTAAAATAACAAACAGCACCAAACCAACTCATGCATGTTACATGCTAAAACAAGGGAAAAAAACCTAATAAAAGAAGCAGCTTTGTGGGCATAGGTGCCCTCTAAAAAAAAATCACAAGAACATTCAAGTTGATGTTTTGCATCTAAATAAAAAGGTTCCTTAATTTCTTCAAATGAAAATTTATCAATTGAATAGTCAGGTATTCAGATTAACTGTCTTTGTACTGACTTTTGATGATGATAGCGATGAGGAAAGACGGAAAGGGTATGGAAGAGTGGACTGGAAGGAGACTACATATCTATGAAGCTGCTGCTGCTACTATTTCATATGATTCACAAGCCAGTTATATGACGCTGTCCTATAACTCAACACAAGAAAGCCTTCAGCATCTTGAAATTCTCATACTTCTTTGGACAACTACTCAGATGCTATGAGGGTATCGGGAACTGGAGCAGCTCCATTTGCAAGAATAATCAAATATTTAGGGAGAGGGATTTGGAGAAGAGAAAGGATAGCAAAAAGGTACTGTTAACCAAGCGCATTTCAGATGCAGGAGAATGAGATTCAGGCCTCTGCTCTGTAGAACAGGATGTTAACAAATCTGCTCACAGGGGCAGGATGCATTTTAGAGTTCCCCACTTCATCCGGAGGCAGAACAGAAACATTTAAGTAATGAGAAACTGCACACCTAGCTCTGCATCTGCACCAACAGCTTCACTTTCAAGAGTTCACAGCTCCCTTTAAAATACATTAAGACCAGCGTTTAAATGTTAATTATGAGGCATGTGCGTATTAATTGTCTTCCTCCTTGTCTCCATAAGTAATGGGAATGCTTTTAAATGCCTTTTGTTTGGTTTCTTATGGGCTTACTTAGTTTCTTAATATATTACAGGGCACTTCCTGCGCTGCTTACAGAAGCAAATTTCCCACTGCTAGTGGGAGTTTTCTCTAAGTAATGTCAGCAGATTTGGTCCCAAGGGAGTGAACTGATCTTCAGCCTTAGCTACCCAGAAGATCTAGAAAAAAGCAAACCAGATACCATTTCTTGTTCAAAATCTGCTACTATATTGTATCTTTCTCAACCACATCATCCAACACAAACAACTAGGAAACATTTTGCTGCAATAATCCTTTCAATTAAGGCTCCCATTACAGTGAAACAGCTGCTCACTACAATACATCTTTGTCATGGAACTATTTATTTCCCAGAAAACATTTCTTTAGTTGTTAAGACAGATGCAATAAACCAGAACCTCGGAAGTAGCAGAAACCAAAGCAGTGAGCAAAATCTGACCAACTAAACATCCTTGCACTGAAAAAGGTGTGCTTTCTATGAGGGCGCAATTTATTCCTCTGTGTTAAAAAAAGCCTACTCAATTTAAAGTACATCTGGTGTCTCACTCTCAGCATAATGCCAATGAGCTACAACTGAAATAGCAGCACATACACCATTAGAAAGAAGAAAGACAACACTCCAAAGCCAGCTGTCCTCCTGCTGATCAGAGGTTTTCTTGTGGGCCCTGAAAAATCTTTTGGAATGTCCACATGATAAATATTTGATGGACAACCTCTTGCTTAATGACAGAGTCAGGTGCTGCTCTTGGCACACAAAACAAATGAATCAGCACTCCAGTTCCACACATATGTGCTCACACCCGCCTCCAGCCCAGAGTAGCCCACTGAATGCTATTTATTTTACTAACAAGTCCAGCTCACATCAACTGTCACTGGAATATAAACAGTAGTGACAAAAAGCATTACCATGAATAATTTAACCCCATCTTAGCGATGCTTGCAAACGAGCAGTTTTCTTGCCGTAAACTCAGTTCCCGTGATTACAACTCCAGGCATCTTGCCTTCATTTCAGACAATGGCAATAGCAGGAGGAGGGTACATTCCTCTTCCACCTACATGTTCGCAATAATTTGAAAACCTTGCTTGTCAACTGTGCCTCTGACAGCCACCTGCAGCTATTGCTGCAGAAACCAGAGAAACTAAGAGAAGCGCCTTCAGGCCAGCAGCTGTATAGATGATAAGGTGTCCCAGGGGGGCAAGACACTAAGAACCAAGACAGTTCTTATGCTGGACTAAATGATCTTAAAGGTCTTTTCCAACCCGAACAATTCTATGACTCTGTAAGACCACCACTATATACCTGTTTTCAAGCATGAGGCCCAAATCCAGCATTCACTCTTTGCCCATAAACTCCTGACAGGTCTTCAGGCTGAGTGGGTACCAGATCTATACAACCTACACAGATATCTGTCTAGATACAGGTGGAGGTGTCAGGGTCTGTACCACTGCAGTACTAAATGATTTCTTAGAACAATCAGAAGTACAAGTAATAAACAATCAAGACTTTGCCACCTACTACTTCTTTTACTCTCAAAAGCTTTGTAAAAAAGCAGTTCATAAATAGCATATGTGCCATGCCCTCCTGGTTCATCCACTTAACACCCAGAGATAATTTGAGGGTAGTTCTGTGCTTATGAAAAAAACAAAGCAATGGGAGAACAAATCACTGTACTAGGTAGGTGATCAAGAAATTAATATGTTAATTCACACATCTAATGAAGAGAAAGAAAGGTATGCCACAGTACTCTTCTAGCGTAGACTGGCTTTGAAGATCACTATGATATGACAGTGTAGTGTTGGTCTACAAAAAAATAACACCAATCCAGATCTCTATCCGAGGCTTTCAAAATTCCTGGAGATTCAGACTGTGGATTCCAATCCATTATAGCCACAGGATGACCCACAGGAAGTCAAGCTCAGCTATGAAATCTGTTAAAAGAAGTCTGACGTCTACCAACTGTGGTGTTCTAGAGTCAGTATCTTTTTCTGTCATAATACTTTCCTGTCAAAAGATGTACACACTCATCCATGTGTGAGGAAGAAATACAGAAAGCAAAAAAAGATTAAAAAGTCCAAGCTCAGCACCCAGTTTGAGGAATGCAGCAGGTCCCTCTCTTGCTGACCAGAACCCATTTGAAATAAAGTGAGGCAGGATGTGAAGGGAAAACACAGAAGAAAAATAAATTATGTATGTATTTTAAAGAAATGGCGTTTATCTCAGTGGACAGATTTCCGGTATTACCGGAGAATAATTCATAGCAAAAAGCTGGTGCCAAGGCACTGCAACAAGACATGATGCTAATGCCATCACCCGCCTTGCTGGCTAATATAGCCCAGGGCTCAGTTCTAAATGCTTCTTCAGACATCATCTAGTGTAGTAGGACGTGCCTTACTGTAGTGACTGCCTTCAAACAAGGTAACAGCAACAGCAGTGGAGTAAATGGAACAGCGGCACTGCCTTTAAAAAATTGCACAGTGCTTTTATTAGAATTCCTTTCACCTACAGGTCGGTCATCATAATAAAAACACATACATAACTGTTTACTGGCTCCTCTTCTTTTATGACAGCATAACAAAACATGGTTGTTTAACATACAGTGGTATTAGAAATGAGAATAGGGAGGCCCAAAATGTGTTTTATATTCTTCCTACTCTTTTTTTTTTAAACCTACACATAATCCTGTAAGACAACCTCTCCTCCAGCATAAGTGAACTTAAAAGTTCTTTTGACTTCTGAGCTCTTGAGAACATTACTGATGCCCACGTAATGCTCCAAAGTCTTACAACGTTGAACATCATCTTGACCAAACCACCAGAAAGTTTCAAGCTTGCAACTGTTAATTGGTCTCATATAAAACAGGTCAATAACCCTCCTCAGATCACTAGACACATGGAGAGGGTATGTCCGCAAACCATCTGTTACCATTTATACACAGGTTTGATGAAGGCATTGAGCAAATTATTTGGGTCACCAGTTCTAATTCCCAGCATCACAGGTGACCATTCAGGTTCATAGAAGGATCATATTCCACTTTAAAATGAGATGGGACTTTATGCTTACTCTGCTTATTAGAAGCTGACACCTAAAAAAGTATCTATGGTCCACCATGTTTACAGAGTCTCTAGATTGTATGTCAGCATCCTCATTAAACCAAAAAAGCCTTTTTCCTTCTTGAATATCCCCCTGATGCAAATCCAAAACAGCTATTTCCCCTTGAAGACTGAAAAAGTAGAAAAGTTATTTTAAGATACATGAGATGTGCTGTTTCTTTCTCACTCTTCTACATTAGCATCTTTTTTTGTTTGAGTTGCCATACAGCCGGTTTCAGGACTTAAGTCTGAATTCACCTATCAAAACATTATCTAGCATGTTTAGTACGACCCAGTTTTAGAAAAACCATTTTCATTTCATCTCTTTTCTCCAGTTGCCTCAAGATATTTATTTTTATTTCTCTTCCAAAATTTGAAAAATACTAGTTCACACGAGTTCACAGGCGAGATCATTTCCCTTTTTTTTTTTTCAGCGTTTGAGCCAATATTTTCATTCTTTGATCTAGGGTATCAAACTTGCTTTCAGGGAGAAGATTATTCAGGCTTTAAAAATTAAACATTTAAACACCTTGGATCTTACTTCTCCCTCATATACATTAGTTTTCCTTTTTCCAGCCTCCTTCCCAGCAGGCACTTTTGCTTTTGTCTCTGTATTTAACAGTACTGCCCTTATTCGAAACTGAAGCACAGTCCTTTTTAAAGTTTTAAGTATCATCTGGCATACCCAGATGATACTTAATTCCCACTCCATCAATATTATGAGCCATGCTTTTAAAATATATTTTATATTCATATGGCTAAGCAGATTTTTATTCTGCTTCAGTTTCCTTTGCAGAGTTTAACTCAGCTTGACTTCTAGAAAATTCTATTTCATCCTAACACTTCTTGACCTCTAATCTTTACAGATTATTCTCCTTTTACTCATTTCTTGAAAACTCTGCTTGTTCTTAATGTTGTTTGTCAGAGTGGTTAGTCATCAAGTTAGGTCTGGAGTTCACCACTAAAAGCCACCAGGGCTTAAGATGGGAATGCTAGAAAAGCTGCTGCATTTTTAGCTAGAAAATGTCACCACATTCAAATGCTTGAGTTCTTCAGTCACTATCTACTTTCTCTAAACTTGTTTTGCACTTCAGGTTAAGAAAACCTTAAAGATTGTTTTTTGTTAACTTTGGACGATGGGAATAGCGATGACCAACTCTCTCTGACGTCCTTAGTTCCTCCAAACCTAATTTAAAAATAACACTGGTTCTTCACAAGTTAATAATTGTTTGATAAGTTGTTTGCATTAGGGAAAGATTTGGCTGTATGGATATTGGGACCATTCACATTCTGATTTACAGTACAACATAACAATTCCACATTGATATTCTCCTCTAGTATTTTCTGAATCCAGCCAGATCTTATCAACTTCTTACCTTCTTCTTGCAAAGCAATTTTGCCTTCTAAATGATTTTTCTGTAGATGTAGGTTAAATAATGTTCCTCTTATTTCCCTACAGTCATCTTACTGATTTACAGAGCTAAGAGTGGAAATGGTTACCACTGTAACCACTTCCAACTCCCTTTTATCTCTCTATCATACAGGTTTGGACAGTGCTCACTGAATAATGACATCCCAACAGAATCAGCACAATGAAGCTTTGCTACCCCAAGAGCTGGTCCATTCCTGCTACAGGGAAGGACAGGGCAGGAAAAGGGGCATGGCTTGGATGGAAGCTCTCACTTGCTACTATGCTGCGCAGCTGAGCAGCAGTAGGGAAGCAAGTGTTGTTTCTCACACTACCATGCTCCTACCAGCCAGTCTGGCTTTCTGAAGCACTGTCACAGCTACAGTGGACAGGCAGAAAGGTGCTCAAGGAAACTGACTCCTTTGCTGATACCTAAAACCCAAGACTGCTTCCAATATACTGCCTGAAAAAAGAAATTATAACCTGTACAATCAACTATCAACTTCCATTATAAACTTTTGCCACCAAGATTCTTCTGCATTCGGAGCTATGATTCCAACACGCAGATCCTAGCCAAGATGTACACAAATAATGCACATAAAATTATGCTCATGAACAAACAAAAGTATACATCCCTGCTCATTAAAATCAACAGAAAGAAAGGAAAAAAGAAGCGATTTAACTCAGAAATTCATGCTCAGGACAAAGAAGAGAGAACAAATTCAAGTCTGTCTTTCTTGGCATACTCAGCACCATCCTCTTTCCATCAAAATCTGTGGGTGGGCTGAGTGATCAGTATTAGGATTTCAGGACTACATGATGCATATTCAATCATATTTTACAGCGTAAGATACTGCTATTTTTACAGGACTTTGTAATTTTTTTCATAACTGCATAATCTAATTCTATTTCAAAACATGCCACAAGGCCGTTCTGAGTTTAAAATCCTTTCGCAACCACAGTAAACTTAGATTAGATCCTGAATTTCAGAAAGCATACACATTCAGGACAGCACTCTTGTCGGTGCTCAACTTTACAGCTGGATCTAAAGCACAATTTCTTTACTTGTCTCAGTCTGGCAGAAATTTATCCCTTTGCTTTAGTGGTGTTAGCTGGGAAGACTGCTAGCTTATAGCAGGCTCTTTTAATTTATCATATTGTTTCCGGATTAGACTCCTGTTTCTGCACTATGACCTTCCAAATATAATAATAAAATTTCTATTGTTTTGCACATACTTCCTGGAAAGGAAGAAAATTGATTCATTTTCAATGAGCTTAACAAAGAACAACACAAAGACAGGCTACAAAAGAAACCTTTACAAGCTGTATAAAGTAAAATTGATATTATTTAGGTGTTACATGTAGCAATGAACTGGGGAGATGGGAGAAGAAGGAATGTTTTCAGAGCTACTGCCAAGAAAAAAAATTCTGAGAGGTCTTATTTGTGCCTCTCAATTACTTCTCAATTAAATAAATTTGCATTTACCTACACCTTGGGGTGAAAAGAGACCTTTGTTTTGGCTCTGGTTTCTTATTCACTGCTAGGGTTCAATTAAACAACATTAATTAAAGAATGACATAGTCTGAAGCCAATTATCATTAGGGCAGGGCACTTGGGATAAACTTGAAACATTAAAATAACTAAGGAAATTACTTCTGGATCAATCTAAACTGTTACTGGGGGGAGGGAGTGTTAGGGAGATTTTTTTGTTTGTTTTGGAATTTTAATTTTGTTTTTTTTTTTCCTAAAAGAAAATGCGTTCAATATGTAAAGAGAAATATTGCCTTAAAGTAAATTGAACACCAAAATTCAAGCAGCTATAGATGTGTTCCATTTTACAATTAAAAGTTTTCTGAATCTCAACTTGTGATAGTATCAACCCCCTTTAAAATCGCTTTTTTTTCCCATTTAATTTAGTACTTCTACCACCACTCCCCTCCCCCAAATCACACTAGTCTAATTGCAAGTACCTTATTTCAAGGTTCCCTGAAGGATTCTTGCCCTCTGTACCAAGATACCAAGAGCACTACCCTTCTTTTCATTTGCATCTTTCCAAGGACCCACAATCATTGGTAACCACACAAAAAAGCCCATACCAATTATTTAGTTACAAGTTAAAAAAAAATTGTAGTTATCTTCTCTCCCTGGCTTCTGCATATTGGCTTTGCTTTGTTTGCAATGGTTCAATCAACATGCTTCTGAGTTTCTGCCACATCCGGGTTCAAAAACTGCCAGCATTCACATAATAAATGATAATGAAAATTGGTGACACATCATCTAATCAGCTCCTTAATGGGAGTCCCTGCTTACAGTTTCATTTGTGGAAGCTAAAAAGAAACACAGCTCAAGAATTGGTCTCTACCTTCTCAGAGTGGAGTATCACCTTTGGGAACAGCATTCGAAGGCAGTGAGAAAAGCCCAGGTATTATTTATCCCATGCAACAATGTAAGACAGTTACAGGATTTTTGTACCAACGCTGTCAGTGCAATGCTTCTTTTGAGTTCACTGTCACTTAGCTGGGGAGGTTTTTAATTCATTTCATAAGAAAATGTTTTGATGCTAAATAGTGAAAAAGCACATAGAATCATTAGCAGAAATGCTCGCTGGATAGTAAGATGCAAGAAGATTTCTGAAGCTCGTTAATGTAAAGGTATTGCTTTATTTTCACTCATCCATTGCTAAAACTTCCATGAATAAGTACTTCAGGATTTGGCCCACTGATTATAAACAGCATGCTTCATTGTTCACTCCCAAGAGAATCTTTATTATGTTGGAAGCAGAGAAACCCAGCCGAGGTGCAGTATTTTGAGCCAAAGGAAGTTTATGTAGCAGCCTGGCATATCTCCATAGGAAAACACATGCCCAATCCAGTAGAAATCCTAGGTTTAAATTGCTGGAAAGCATTCTATGAGTTATAAATAAATCTTCATACTAATGCTTTGGGCTTGTACAAGAAATTCAGTAGTTCCAAAGACATCTTAAAGAGTTGTCCCACCCCTTTTAATCAGCATCTCTGTTGCTGACCAGAGTACTTTCTATGGAGCACTTACTCATAACAGGTAATAAATCGTTTTCAAAAAAAGGATAAATAATCTTTGTGGTTACACAAGTGAAATGTGGATGAAACCCTTCTCAAAAGCACATGAATGCAGAGAAAATCTGAAGAAAAAAAGGCCAAAACTTAAGTTGTACCATCCAAAACCATGAAGAATCTTCACTGAAACATGTTTTATGTTTTAAACATGCTTTGAAATACAACCCTTCCCAGTGTAGCCAATTCCTAAATTTTAATTTTTAGCAAGACAAAACATGACAAGGTCAATGGCCTGTCAATGTCCATTCTGGCAGACATGACAGAAAGTGTCATGTCTGCCAGACATGATGGAGAATAATACAAGTGCAGTGTACAACTCATTAACACTATTAAAACTCCAATAAGCAGGTACAGCTTTTATCCCTTGCAGGAGTGAACAGGGTTTCAATCACACAGCTCAAACGCACAAAACAGGTACACATGTTTCAGCTGCACTTTCACATGATGAAACTAGGTGGGCTGTTATCCCTGTTTGGAGTAGTCCAACTACAATGCCCTCTCACCCCCCCTGATATGCTATAGTAGGTGACAATTGCTTTGAAATGGAAGTAAAAGCAGTTACAAACTCCAGCTGCTTGAACTATAAACATCTCCTTAGATTGAAGCAGTAACAGACTTACTTATTTGAGCTTACTTACTGAAGCAGTAAGCTTAAGATGCACATTTGACTGAATTTCAGTACAAAGTAGGCAATGGGCATCATGCAAGTACGTCTTCCCAAAAATCAAAGCCTATTTCCAACCTACAAGTTCATTCTTTACGTATGTAATTTAAGAAAACCAGAATGCTTGAAAGCACCCAAAGTAGCTACATTATTTGTGTTTTCCACTGAATCTTATTAATAATGCTGCTGTGAAAATTACTAGAACTGGCTTAAAAGGAAAAAACCAACAAATTTAAGGATCTTTTCCACATTTTTTTATACAGAGAAAGGTAAGATTGCAAACATCACCATTCCTTAGCAGTAGGCAGGAAAGACTACTCCAATATATCAGCCAGTGAAAACATTAGCATGTTACATTCTTTAAATATTTCATTCTTTGTGGATAGTCCTGTGTTACAGCTTGAAGCATGACGTTTGCCATCAGCAGGACATGGTTTCAACAGCACTAATGAAGGAAAGGAATTTTTTTAAGCCTTTTTGCTAAATATGTATCTCAAAAACAGGGATTTGATTTGTTTGGGGTTTTTTTAAGTTATTTTCAAGTGATTTCAGCATACACACTTTGGCAGCTGTTCCTTTGCAAGAAATGTTCAGAAAAACTTAAAAAGCTAAAACTGAAGCTCTTTCAGAGCAGAAAATGTAATAATATGGAAAGCAGCATTTTTTTTAATACAAACCACTCAACCATGAAGTTTTCAGTGCAAAATTTTACAATTAAGATGTGTTAGCCATGAAACAGAAAAAAGATGGTTAACATGACAATGTTGACTTAAGTCCTTACTTTACTCAGAAGACTTAGTACCAGGCAATGCAGATGAGGTCTAAAATTATGCATTTAATTTAAGATTTTGGACTCACTGGAGGCTTGGGTGCTTAACTCTGAGCACCATCATAAGGAGCTACTTCTCTTCTGAAAATATACAGGTTTACCCAAATCATAACTTGAATACATTAGTTAAATGTCTAAAATCAGACACCTAAAGTTAGTGTGAAACTCCAGAATACTAGTGTAGCTGAGTTTAAAAAGATTGCTAATAAAACAGATGTGTTATAGAACTGATGAGTGCACACAGGAGCATTGTTCACATAAGGAAATCAAAATAATGATTGTGTAAAAATTTTTGCCCTATGCTTTTGGATCAATACTCTCCTGAAACCTCTTCAGCTATATTTAGTGATCCAAATTTGTCACTGCAACACTTCTGCATCTTGCAGTTCTGTGCAGATTATTCCAAATCACAAGCCCTTTCATATCTGCAAAACTCCACTATGCCTTATCTTTGCCACAGTTTCAGCCATACCCAAAAAAATGCTGAATTAACCTTTACTATGATTTGGATATTGTTCATCAGTTTATCAACCTATACATGTTTAAAACATCATTTTTATTGATGTAAGTGCTGTGCCAAGTTCATTTTTTTAATACAGAAGAGATACAAGTGTTTGTCATGCTTAGCAGCACGTTAATTCAGAAGCAATCCCATTATTTTTACCATTAACATGAGCAGAGTCAACAAAATCTAGTCCATATGTGAAATCAACTGATTTCTCCACCTGCTTTTCTTTTATCTACATGATGATTGGCTGTACAGTCTTACTGATCATAAATTATGAAATTAAATAAAGTTAACAAAACTAAATGCATATTCATGTCAGTTACAGAAAAAAAGCCACATAACAGTTATTTAGTACTGCTAAATGACCCATGAGCTCAAGACAGGCCAAATCCATGTAGTCATGCTTTATTATTTCTATAACAGCATATTCAAGCCTTCATTAAAGACAAGGATACCATTACAATAGACATTAGACACAAAGGAAAAGATCCCTAATATAACAATCTCACAAAGAACTTAGAAACTAGGCTAGTGCACAGTTTACTGGCTACTTATTATCTCCAGAGAACTAGGTAATTAATCAGTTGCTGATTTCTGAAATAATTCATATGGAAAATCACTGCCGAAATCACATTTTACAACACATGCAAAAAGGTATCTGCCTCAAAAGCAGATCCCATCAGCAACCCCTGAAAAATGGATCCAATCAAGTTTTAAATTACTCCTGAAGTCAAGAAATGTTATTTGCAATGATTTTTTTCCACAGTTGTTTCATGCAGACTAGCATATTTTGCTTTTCAATCAGCTTTGTAATCACTGATTTCAAGGATTATAAATAATAGACAGCGGAACAAGAGAGTTAACCAAATACATTTTCAGGTGCACATAAATGCTCGTGAATATACTTTCCCTTGCTCAGCCAGCTTCATGGACAATTAAGTAGTACTTCTGCAAACAACACGTTCAGCTAAATCTTAAACAACTCGGCGTTTCAGCTCTAACTGAATGAGATGTCTCCTATACTTTAGCAAAGGTTGGTATTTTCATCTGGCCAGTTCTATCTTAACACAAATATACTGAACATATGCAGAGACAAGAAACTCTGCCTTATCTCCATGATTAAGGATTAATATTACTTTATCTGGGAGTTTAGTAGAAGGCGTCCCTGCCCATGGCAGGGAGGTTGGAACTAGATGATCTTAAGGCTCTTTCCAACCCTAACTATCCTATGATTCTATGATCTTAGTAATTACATTTTTTAAAGAAGATTAAGTATTTAATGGAAAAAAAGAAGAAAGATTACTAAGCTTTAAACACCATCTGAACTATTTCAGCTAGGTTTTTTCTTTTTTCCCCCTTGCTTCTAACCTTTTATATTTATGTCAAAATTTGCCAAAATAAGCTTGGTGGGCAGAAGTTGAGTAAGTTCAGCAACTGCAAATTGCAAGGTGATAAACTGGGAAAACAGATGGAAGTACAGGATAGGAATATAGGAATGTTGGTCAGCAATTGTGACTGGGGAGTTGACTCATCCAGGGAGGAGACAAGGAAAGAAAAACTTAGTGGAAGGAGATCAGAAAACTCAAAAGTATGAAAAGATTTAAGCAGGAGAAGCAAGTTTTCAGGAAAGAGCAGAACAGAAGACTAAAAAATGTTATTTAAGTGACAGAAATTAAAGGAAAAAAACCAAGTAAAATACATAGTCATGTAGTGGATTTTGCTTTTTTGGTTGAAGTTTTTTTTTAACAAAGTTTGATTTATTTAACTTTTGCCTCTGTTTTACTAGTACTTTGGCTGGTTTTAGCTGAAATAGACTTCCCCTTTCTTATCAGTCCTCTGGACATGAAAAACATCCCTCAACACTTTCTAGAAAGATACGCTTTCTAAAAAGATACACCTATATACATACACACACAATTTTAAAAGGTAACAGAGTCAGTGGGCCAAAATGGTACACTCAGAAATATTGAATTTATATGAGAATTTATATAAAATTAATTCTCATGAACACATAATATGAAATTCAGAAGTGTAATGCAATACGACACACAAGGAAACTATCCAAAACCCTAAGAAAGCACTTTCCTCTGAAAAAGATTACTGTCATCAGTGATGTAAACTAGATGATTTAGTGTCTATCAAATCATAACAAGAATTAGCCATAATCAGATAGCCTTTTTAAGACTCTAAAAGAAGAGAATTAGGATGTCTCTCCATTGTCACTCTTAGCATCTAGAAAACAGTTCTGTTTATCCTGTCAATCACTTCTCCTGGCACAGAAGCAGAAGCAACAGTAAACCACATAAAAACTACAAGATAATTGCATATTATCTGGGAAGCTGCCCCCAAATTCCCAATGAGTGGTTGCTTCTCAACTGCGACCTTCAGATCTTCTAAGAGAGACTAACTCATAGCTGGGCATTTACTAATATTCCATTCTCATACTGTCCTTGTAATTTTCCCCTGTAAAAATGACTGATAGCCTTATCTAAAGTGGGATTTCCTACCTTTTATGCTTACTTTATTTATTTTTCAAGCCTGTTTTTGCTGACTCCACTAGATGTCTACACAGTCAACATAAACTAAGCCCACCCACTTGGTATGGATCCCTGCCAAAACACAATGTGTTAGTTTCTTAGATTGACTGGAACAAACTGGGTGAAAAATGGTGTGGGGAAGTACAGGAGCATAGAGAGACGTGATAAAAGTGTAAGAATTAAGGCATGAAATCCAAATGCTAATCAGACCTTTTCCGTTTTGGTACTGTAATACTTTGTGAAGATGGCTTCTTCACCAAGAGGTAAGAGATTTTAACTCTATAAATAACAGACCAGCTCTCAAAAGCACCCTAATTCTTACTTTATTCTTTGCCTCATTTCATAGCTCTGTTAAGATACTTCAATTGCAACTCACACAGACCCCAAATTTAGCATAATCTAAATCTATCTCACTCTAAGCAATTTCTGGAAATCTGACTTGGATCTATTTATAACTCATCCTATTTATGAAAAACATTTAGCAATAATACTACCCTGTGCAATCATTTGCATCTCTTTTCCTTTTTCTCAGGTATCAAGACTGCGTACCACCATTGGGATCTCTGTCAAGTGATACCACTACTACTATAATCACACCAAATAATTATGAAGTAAAACTAAAAAAGAATGTAAACCAGATAAATTCAATGCAGATTCTCTTTTAAATGAACCTAGCCTGTGAAATGCTCTATGGCAGGGTATCACTTTGGTAAGTCCTTCAAAGATATTTAAAAAGGACTGGCATCTATCCTAGCTACAATAAAAGTAAGACTGAGTTGTTATAATTAGGATAGGTCAGGATACACTTTCCATAACACATATGTAACTCTGCCTTGCTTCCCACTGCTAGAACCTGGAGGAGAAAGTTCTCTTCCTTATACAGCTTCCCCTATACAAAGACAGGGTAAAGATCTGCATCCACAGCCACATGCACAAACAGATGAAATAAAAAGGTTTTCCTTAGTTGTGTGTCTTTTCCTCCTCAAACTAATGGTTAATGGAAAACATCAGTAAAAACTGATACAACAGAAGTTGTACTTTCAATTGTAAAAACTGATAAGTACAGTCATCATTTGCCATGCAGTAATGAACAGTTCATCAGACAATTCTGAAACTTCTAATTCCTCTCTTCCTCTTCTCAGTAAAAAGAAAAAAAGAATGACAGCTGAGGGGTCATTCTCAACAAGAACCTGAGACTCTCCAAAAACTCCTCTGAGAATTCAAAATAAAGTTTCATAATGTTCTTTTCTCAAGGGAAGTGGACCATTGGCTACAACTACAGGCAGGACACAGAAATGGATGTTCAGGTGACCTGCCTATAAACTATTGAAAATATGCAATTATTCAGCTAATGCACTGAAAACTACATGCTTGGTGTCAATCTGTTCAACTAGTCAACTAGTGTTGCTATATCAAATCACAGTGAGTTCTTCAGGGAAGTGTATCAGTTTCTGTTAACCAGTGTTTAGAAGATGGACATGGGGTTGAACAAGAACCTGGAATATCTACAAGCTCTTCTAAGGAAATAAGAAAATATGTAAATTGAGGGATAAATTCAAACTGCCAAGAAGCTACTCTGGCAGAACAAATTCAGTATCAAGGTTTTGCAGGGTACCATAAAAAGTGCCAGGATCTTTGGGTAAGAACTTTATAGAGACCCTGTAAATTCAGATGTCACTATAGTTAAGAGTCTAGATTTTCTAGTTCTTTTCTTTAGGGAGCCATTAAAAATAGTTGATTAAAATGGTCTGAATTTCCATCAGCCATGACAATGGATTTGTGAATTAAGGAATTTGTCAGTATAAGATAAGGCAGTATAACTTCAGGACCTCTTATATGGCTCCAGTTTTTACTGGTGTCATGGAACCAGCTTACATAATACTCTTCGCATTATTCCTATCAGAAAAAAATGAGACACGAGTCCATCTGATGTATGATATTATTTTTTATACTGCTCTGAAAAAGAATCAAGTAAGCAGGAACAAGAACAATTCAAGCAGCATTAGTACTCTGAAATGCAGCCATCATCAATCCCATCCAACAGGCTACTAGGTGACAAAGCACACCAGCAGACAATAATCTGTGATTGCATCCTCATTGTAAATTCCACCAACAGATCACAAAGCCTTAAGTTCTGATATTGTTATACAGCCATTTCTGTTGACTTTCAAGAAGCCACTCCTTTACATGGACAACAGACCTCTTACATAGAAAGAATGTAATGCTTCTGAAATGGTTTGTCTTTAAAGGTCTGCATAATTGCTTATATTTTAAATTGTAAAAGTCTGATTAGTATGTGATACACAGATGCCTGAATGACTGATGTAGATAGTTATTTGTTCTCTCTACCAATAAGCCTTTTTAGTTATTTTTACTAAGGCAGTTGCATAAAGTCAGGATGTCAGTGATGTTTAAACAAGTGCCTAAAATACAGCTGGATGAAAAATCTGAAACCAAATTTAACTCTAAAAAGTAACTACAAATCCAGACCTGGGGCACAGTCGATGATAGGATGGCTTTGGAGGAGTGTTGAAAGCTCATTTTCCACACAGACCACCTCAGTGTTCCAGGTGAAATAATCCCATAAAAAGGATCCCCAAGTACCACTATCAGACTGCTGCACGCTGTGGCAAGAATGGCATCATGGCTGGAAGACCTTCAGCACCAAAGCCAGCATACAGTGGAACTACAGTGTCAGGGAATTTGCAGTATGTATTACAAGTTAACTCATTCAATAAGAGGAAGATGGTCAGGACTTCACCTTCTGCTACACAAATGTTTTTGCAAGTACCGTGCCCACCACACATTTGAAAGAATGAAACAATGAACATCTTACCTTGCATCGTTATTTTTGTGGGTTCTGGAAACAGAGGAATGAGCAGGAGGTAGATGAGGTAGACAAAGGAGAGGCCATTGTAACGGAAAGCACAGGCTATGATGAAAAAAAGAAAAAGAACATATTGCTTAATCAGCCTGGGATAATCATTCAATAGCATAAGACATTTCCCATCTGAGTTCAATACTTACCTTATTTAACTTTTCACCACTTATTTAAACTGTTTCTACACAAGTATTCAAGTTTATGCTTAAATAAAATTAATTACAGTTATGAAGTATTTTCACAGTAATAAATATTTTAAGTTTAGCAAAAGATGCATCCAAGACACAGACTGTCCTGAAAGATGAACTAGTGTTACCTAAACTTTTTACTTTCCTCATATATAAACTCATTAAACCTCATATATAAACCATTTCCCCCACAAATTTAAAGGGATGCATAAATGGGCTTTCTTTAAGCTACATATAAATTTATTACATTAAAATTAAGAGTTACCAGTAAATAATGAAGAAAATTATAAAGCATATTCAGATTCCAAGTTACAGCATGCCTAAAATTACCAGTTATCTTTAAAATAGCAATGTCTTTAAATTATTACAGAGGTCTTTGAATTTTACTATCACCCGTTCGCCTTTACGAAGTTCTAGAGAAAACAACTGTGAACTACAAATAAAAAGGGGCTGTCCCCATGAGATAAGTAAACTGCAGAGGAATCAGGAGATGAATTACTTCTACATTTATTAACTCATGGAACACAACTAGGAACAATTAAGTGTTCTCAGTGATATCCAAACCAACTTGGTTTTGGAGGACAGATACAGCCTTAGTCCTGCAGAAACGTGTATTCCAAAAAAAACCAAGTTTCTCCAGTCACTATTTCATGAAATTTCATGAAGAGTACACTGGATATGAGGTAACAAGCACAAATTAATCCCCATCCTTACCACATCTGTCCATTTTAGTTATAAATGCAAAACTGGTAAGTCTCTCTATTAACAAAGAAATTGGAATAATAGCTGCATTTTTTTTTTTCCCAAACTAACTGATGTTTTGAACAACCAACTTGATTTGTCCCTGCCCATGGCAGAGGGGTTGGAACTAGATGATCTTAAGGTCCTTTCCAACCCTAACCATTCTAAGATTCTATTATTTCTTTAATAGCCCTGATAGACACGCTCTGGATTTATGCTCCATGTCTGCAGCACAGCCAAGAAATATATGGACTTTATGGGTAAGTCTGGCAAGAAGGAAGGACAAAAAGCATCTATGCTCCACTTCCAAACTCATATGATCCTGACACTGGCCCTCAAAAAATCTGTCAAGCACTACAAAACCTATCGAAGCTTGACACAGGGTTTTTCAGACCAAAATCCAAAATGTTTAAGAGCAGGCTCTCATTTGTCTTTAAGAATGTAAACTCAGGTTGCTCCTGTTACTTATGACTTAAACTGCCTTTATAGCCACAGCCTTTAAAGGGTACCCAAAGATTTACATCTATATTTGTAACTAAGCAAAACTGCAGCATAAAGTAAATAGGACCTATTCCACTGGGAATCCTGTAAGCAATTATCAGAGCATTAAAGAGAATGTACTTGAGACTAGGGAGTCAGTCCCACTATTATGTACTTACTCCCAGGATGCTCTGCAGAGGAGCACAGCATGTGGCCTTCTTGGAATGAATGGCAAATAGGACACTCCTGAGATCAGGACAAATCCATAAATCAACTTCTCTGCAAGTTTAATTTGGGATGGAAAGTTCTTTGCCATTCACAGAAAAATGTACAATGATGGTTCAAGGCAAATGTAAAGCCTGTAGCTTTTCCACTTGAAGGGGATGGATCAATGTTCTTAGTCATTCTGGTAGAATAATAGCATTAGCAGATAATACTATTATCTGATAATTACAGGAATTGTGTCAATCAGCTTCTAATCATGTCAAATAGCTTGATTTCAGAGCAACATCATACACATTTTCTTCAGAACTGAGCTTGCTACGCTTCTTGTAGGGCACCAAGCACTCAGTTTTCTTAGTATAGAGATAGAAAATAGCAACTGCGCGTTTTAGATACCCTCCTTTACTAGCCATATGTCAACAAATGCCTTGCTAATAAATCCATGTCAATTATTCAGAATCTCTGTTTATATCAAAGCGTACTCCAGCTAACTAGTAACCTTGGCTAGACATCCCCTGGAAAACCTACATTTGTTTAAGCAGTTGCAAGAGCACCAGCAATATATTTTTCAGAATTAGTAAATGAACCCCCCCAAACCTTACCTGCAACATTTTTACTATTCCTGCCTGCAATTATTTCACTGTTTCCATTTCGTGATTATCTCCATTCATCTAGCACGTTTTGATGAAGAGATTAGCGTTTTACCAAACTAACCTGCTAGAGCAAAGAGCCATAACTCTTGAGCCATGAGTATCTGTCAAATATACATATTCCTAAGATTTGATTCTCAAAACTATCTAAAGCAAGTTGCTGGGCATAAAATCAGCTTCCATTTGTCACTGATACAAGAAAGAATGATCCAAAAAAAAAGGCAAATGAAACCATCCTCTTCACTCCCTCTACCACTCACAATGGTCTCCTTTCGCAAAGGTGGATGTACACAGATGTCCACCACAGTGGAAAGTCGCATTTGCGGTCAATGGAATTCCATCAACAGAAAAAAGCACCTACATAAATGAATTTCTTGGCAAGCCAGGTGACACAGAAATTTCTGGATATATGTGTTACATTGGTCAGTTTGCACTATCAAAATTAATGTAATTTTAGCATTTTAGGCTTGTTACTCCTTCCCAAAATTGTCTAATCGATTAGTGAAATTAATTTGGGAGGAATTATTCTCAATCTATACTTACCTCAAAATTTACTGCTTTCTATTTCTAGGCCTGCATTCTCAAAAGCTTTTTTTTTCTGCAACTACATAAACTGTCCTATCAACTGACATTACTTCTCAATACAAACCTCCCCTTACGTATTTTTTTTCATGTAAAGTGTCCTGCAGAAACTTTATATAAAAATATTCCGAAGACATTTGGTAAAAAGAAATATTTCCTAAGCTGAAAGTGTTAATTTTATTAGTATCAAGGAAACCCGTCAGTTTCTTAAGTTTCGGAAGTACAGATCTGCCTAAACAGAACAATAAAAAAAAAATATAAAATAATAAAACAGAAGAGTTAAACAGGTAAATAAATATACCATAGATGCAAAATCACAGAATTGTTAGGGTTGGAAGGGACCTTTGAAGATCATCCAGTCCAACCTCCTCCAAAAGGGAGGGCCACCTACAGCAGGTTGCACACGAACAAGTCTAAGCAGGTTTTGAATATCTCTAGAGAGGGAAACTTCACAACACTCCAGGGCAGCCTGCTCAGTGCTCTGAAAGTCCATATACACTTTCCCTTCAGTCTACTTTTTTAACCCACATTTCTCACCAGGCTTTCTAACAGTCTCTGCTAACAAAACCCCAGAATACACAACTGTGAAAGCCATTTTAAAATATTTTTACAAGATTTGGTAGGAAGTGAGTGCAATCATTACCTCATACAGGCAAAACTTCTCTAAAAAGAGGATTAATTTTATTATACTACAAAAATCTTTCTTATTACGTTACAATTAGTAGAGCAGATAGTTGCATACAAGGCCTTAAAAATGTCCCTGATGCTGAGTACTATTATTAACATAATGATTCATAATTTCTATTAGATAAGAGTATCAGAACATGTTAGGCTTAAGAACTCCTTAGACATTCTTACACAAGAACTGAGTTCTCCTCTTCTTGAAATCCAGAACTGACATTACATGTGGGAAGCTACAGACTGGTAATATTTTAAGGGATATTTGTATATTTCTTGCCATAGTCTATGAAAACAGTCAATATTTCAAACACCAAAAGAGGACATTAATTATCGCATGTTGCTTTTTTCTAAATTAAAAATAAAACAAAAAAATATGCATTTTGCTGAGATTTCACAAAGTTATTGTCTAAAATTCTGTGAAAAGGACATACTCTTAAGTGAGATATGTTTCAAAATTATGCTTTCTTTTTCGTTAGACAATACAGTTTTAAATGCTTCAGACTACAGTATATATATGCTCTGTACATATGCATTTGAAAAGAAAGGCACTCCCTGACAGTCCACAATTTATGGTTTATTAAGGAACACAGATGATGCCTGCTCAATTGGAAAAAAAACCAAGTTTTCATTACAATTAATTTGAAAAAAATAATTTTTTCTTTAGCTATGGGCAGTATGCACCAAAATCTTAAAAAACCCCAAAAAACCCAGAAAACCGTAAATCACATGACATGATGTAACCTTGTCCTTCCAGATTTTATTTTTCATTATTATATGACAGCCAAAGAAGAATGCTTTTGAACTTGAAGAAATCTACTACTCCTTCTTAGACTCACCACTGACTTGCAGTCATCACTGTTTCATGTCATTATTTCATATTCCTACCAATGGTACTTACCTTTTTTCTACTTAAAGAGAATAATTTGCATAGGATCTGTATTTTACCTGTTAAATAAGAAATGCTGGAGGGCGAACTGAGTGGCAATAGAGAATTTTGCACCAAGTTTGTTCTTGGAGAGGGTAAAATAACCTCGTAAAAGATGTGTTGAGTTTTATTCTACAAAATATTTAAAACACATTTAATTCAGAAGTGGAAACTACCTGTTAAAAAAAATAAGCTTTTAAGAGTGCAGGCATAGTACCAACAGACTACTGACTTTTCATTTGTAAGCTAGAATTATGACAAAAGCCATGAGAACAGAAAATATGAAGGACAAGTGAAGACAGAATTATCCATCCACTCACTGCTTCTGAATTTACTAAAAAGGCACTGTCATTAATGCTAACATTCTTAGTGTTATCCTCTCCAGACTAATGTGCTCATGCTAATGTGTGCATTAGCGTCAGAAGAAATTAATTCAGCCAACTACAATGAAGCCATGTGTCTTCCACCTTCAGCAGGATATTGCACAGTGTTTGCATCCTGTGTTAACAACTTTACAGTTTTGTATGATTAAGAAAGCTATGCAAGGATATCTTTCAAGATTGCTAGCTTTAGACTAAAATTTGTTTTAACATTCATGCTTATTTTTCCAGTGACAAAAAATACATCCAGTGAAAATATGCATTGGAAAAAGTGCTGCTGAAAAAATGCCTAACCTTGAGCAGGCAAGAGTTGTTGGCTGAAAGACAGAGCTGATGCTGTTCATACATTCTTATACCCAGCTGACCTGAAATAAGTCTCTGAAAGCAAGCGAACGAAAAACAAAAGGGAAAGGGAATCTGCAGCTGACTGATCTGTGAAACTGCTTGACCTCCAGGAAGCCAAGTGTGCAGCTCTTCAAGCTAGAAGAACTCAGCACCAGATTTAATGCTATAATTTTGCATGGTTATCCCATGGTTATTAACAAGTTTTCTACCAGTTCGGTCCTCAGAATTCTGAAAACACCCAATTAACACCTAATTCAAATGACTCAAACAAGCTAAAGAAGATAGACTTTGCTACTAGACATGTAACATATGAACAAGACACTGGTATGACACACCCAAAATTAAAAGCTTATGTACTCCAGTCTAAGGAGTAAAACAACTGCTAAAGCAAATATATCTCCCCCTCTAAACCCAGGTGCTCTACAAGACAATCCATGAATGAATGATCAACTCTTCCAGGAAGATGTACAGTTGAGATTCCTCTTATCAATAAGGCACTGTCCTAATAATATGATTATTAGGCCTTTCCACTTGTGCTGCCCTCCAGTAAGACATTTATCAACCAGTTTTCACTTTTAAGAATATTCAAAATTGGGCACTGTTTTTTATTTATTCATTATATTTTTATCCTAAATCATCTTACTGAACACCAAAAGCTGCCTAACCAAGGCAAGTAGGTCTTGCATAAGACCATATGGAATCCTCCTTCAGGAAACTAGATTTGCTCTATAAAGTCAGCTGGCAGGAATAAATGTACACTAGAAACTACCAGCAGTGTTTCTAAATGTTTTAAACCACGTTAAAATGGACTACATGGTCTACACAAGAGCTCTGTAAGGAATAAAAGTAAATGTTAAAAGAGGTGAGGTGATTTAAAATTTACAGAATAAGAACTACTGTGAATAAAAGATTTTTCCAGGAAAATGAGTTAAAACTCAAATGAAAACCCAAATTTCCAACAATGTGATATGGAGAGTAGAGACTGCCGAGAGAAGCAGCTTAACAACTGCTATTTGTATCGGCATAAAGCTTTTCTGTTTAAAGGTTTTTAATTTCTAGTAATACTCTCTCAATATCAACCTGCAAACGTAAAAAGGTATTAAAAACAGCCTTTTTTAACCAAAACGCACACACATGCTTTCATACAAAACGTTAGCAAACTGCTCTCCAGTATTTCCTTAGTTACTGGTGTCTTTGCCCCTGGGGGCAGAGGTGTGCTTGAGGAGAAAGCCCACCTATCCTCACATCAAAACAAACACTCAAAAGACTATATACACTGCTTGCTCTGTTGTCTGATGAGCAGTGTTTACAAACTAACATAGTAAAAAGTTAAGCTCATTCACTATTGGCTGGATAAAATGATTCAGTATTAAATCATCACAGAACAGGGTCTTTCAGAAAGATGACAGAACAGTTGCCCTCTATGTTACAAGCCAACGACTGGTCAGGTACAAGGGAGAGCAAACCTTTCCTTTTCAGCTTAGAGACAGAAGTTCAAATCTTACTAAGCCTCTGTGGATTTCCCACTTTTACCTGACATAGCCATGGCCCACCAAATGCAGTAAAAATTATAAAGCAAGTAGATTAAAAAATGAGTTTGTTGCAATAAGAAATACATGTAATTAGTTTCTGAAGAAAGTTTTATCACTTCCATAAATTGCTATTTTTTTATACCTTCTAACACTTCTTCACATTTCAAATTTCTGCCTCAGAATTACAAACTTTGTTTCAAAAAGTTTTCATCCGAGATTCTTTAAAACAAGGAAACAATTGCCACTCACTGTGAAATTAGACATGCTGTAAACAACCTATTTTTAAGACTGACACACTGAAAGAGATCAAAAACCTATCTTCGAATATGTCAAGTATCTAACAGGTAAAGTTCAGTGGGCACTATGCCTAATTTTTTCTTACTGAAATTCAGGAGAAGGGGTTAACTCCTTACACAGTTTTGCTCTCACTTCTGAGGAATTCCCGTTAAAATAATGCTCATGACAGATGAGACTGTAATTATACACTGCTGTGCAAGACAGTTAAGTGAAATGTATGTAATCTTATCATCTTGTTAGAGCAAATTAATGGTTATAGCCTTTGTTGTAAAATGCAGAACCATACAGAACTGTGTTAGCACAGGACAAGTTACCTCCTGCATAAGCCAATACTCTGTTAACATTAAACAGCTCTGCTGATAATGACATGTTAACATACAGCACTCCTCACCCCGCTCTGGTGCCAACTTTTCAGCAAGTGATGCTGCACAAAGCAGCAGCACTTATCTAGCGTGCACTACACTAGACAGAAAATCTTTTTCTTTCAGAAAAAAGACATGCATACTTTGATAGATAAATACGGTGCATTTGGTTCATGTCAGCACTCCTACAATCACATTTTTTCACTGCTCAGTGTTTGTCAGGACAGAAGACTGATGGACAGTGAATATTTTTCAAAGGGTTCTGGGGTGGGATTTTTTGCTTTGACTTTTTCTCCCTTTCCTCTCTTTCTCAGAGCAGCAGTTTCAGTAAGCTTCTCTCCACCAGAAACTACCTGGAACCAATTTAACCTTGTGGCAAATATTGCCTGAGAATCAAGTGCAGAGAGAGAGAAAACAATTAAACACCCTGTTCACCTCTTTCAGCTCCTAGGGACAGGGCTCATGCTCCCCAACTATATTCAACATGAGAAAAACGACCAGAAGACCTCAGGAGCAAGTATAGCACAACCATCACTTACACAGAATAATGTATTTTAAAGGAGTATATACTTTCATAAGCAAATCCAGTGTCGATACACTTTACTGACATGACTATGTACACAGGTATTTTGAAAGTAAAAAGCATGATGGACACTATCATCAGTATTTTTTCCCATTAGAAAGATCTTCTTAACATCATAACTCATTTCAAGCTCGGTGGTAGACTGGAACTAAATTCTACCATCTTTTAGATTGCCTTACAGTTTTGACTTTCTACACTGTGTTGACAATCTTTTACTCAACCAATCAATTTGAGACAAGGTTGGATTTTTCTGGTTGAGTGGTTTGATTTATGATTGTTTTGAGACCTCTTTATATATGTATACATCTTTCAGTTCTAGTCTCCTATGTCACAGTGATTAAAGATCATTTTAGGCACACTCCTTCCCCTTCCCTCACCCACTTCATACAATTAAAACATGCCAAAGAAAGCTCCACGCAGAAAACGGTGGTCATAACCTCTGTTATGCGTCTGGCACCTCTCTCTCTACATAATAAAAATATATGGCAAATCTGGCATTTATGTTGTCCTCAGACTTTGTGATAAGGACAGCATGCCAGGCATTGAAACAGTAAGCACTCAATTTCACTGAAGTCACAACACTTTGCACTATGTGTACACATCTATTAATTAACTGGACTGAGAAGAGAAGGAAGACATATCCCTCCACCAAGGCGGCTGCCTATTCACATTCACATCCCTGCTCCAGCAACAGCTCTTCCTTCTGCAAGCTTCTCTCTCTAGGAAAGTAACTGGGAGCTGAAGAAATCACTCTGCTCCTCATTCATCTTCACGGGATGAGAAAAGCATGTTCCTTGCTCCCTGGACATCCGGAGACAGCAGTCCAGTTGTGCTGCTACAGTTGCATAACCCTGGCAAGACTCAAACTAAAACTAACAGCAAACGCGGAACACAGATGATGACCAAACGTCACACAGTGCTTCTGCTAAACACAACATCAACCAGGGACACAATGTGGAGACAGCTGTGTGACAGAGATCTCCATGAGCAGAAAGGAATCAAGACCTTCATTTACAGCTGCTAAGAAGCTATCAGACATGAGGAACAGCTACTCAGTCAAACGCTTTGAGTAAGCAGAAATGAAATTTCAGCACGTTACCAATCCCCCACAGCCTTCCACACTCATCGTCTCTTAAAACATATAAATCACCATAAATCGATATAAGATGCAGAAAGAACCAAGCAATTTTGTTTTTTGCCAGCTGTTGCTTACTCTGACACCAGTCCTAAAAAACCCTGAGTCAGACGAAGGAGACAGCATAAAAACTACCCAAATGCCTCTGAGGAATATAAACATGACTAAACATCAGAAAGGTGTTAACACTAAGAAATATGAGCATCATTAGTGAAGTTACAAATATGAATGCAGTGTTTGAAACTTTGCCATTATTTATTCCAGTAGAGGAAAGGATAGATAAACTTCCTTTCTTGGTCTATCACTGAAAAAAGGGCTCAGAGGGTTGGAACTGCAAGCTATAAATCTGGGTGATGAAGGAGCACTTCAGACAGTGCTACAAAGCCACAATGTTTACCAAAGGAAGCAGAACTTTAAAAATAGTTATCTCCAGGATATCTGTCAATTGCATAAAGCAGATGCAAGCCCCTCATTCTCATGATGTCACTATTCCAAACTGGAATTTCTTGTCCAATAATGAATCATTTGTTTAAAGAAGAATTGCACATTTCTTTCCTTAAAATATGCTAAGCAACTCTCTCTTACTATGAAGAAGTTTCAGTCTACTACAGGAAATCTTTTCAGGAAAGGTATGAATTGCCTTGCAAACTATCTATCATAACTAGGATCCAGGAAAGGATCCTGGAGAACCCAAAGAATCTCAGAACCCAAGGAGATATTGGGAGACTTTGTAACCACAAATCTGATTTGATCACAAAGACTGTTTATTCTGTAGAATCAATATTAATCCCATTTGACTCCCAATGAAATTTCACACGCACATGACCATAGTCTCTGCAATACAGAGTCATTCTGAGGCAGATGCCTTTTAATACAGGTTTCAAATGCAACACTCACCTAGCATTGAATGAAAAACCTCTATCAGAAGTCCTGAGCATTGAACCTGGACCAGGGTCTTGTCCAGTTTTCGAACAGAAAGACATAGTGCATATTGTTATTTAAGAAAAAAGAAAACATCATTGTGCATCTATTCTGAGTAAAAACATTCCCTATAAAGCACAAGGCACACGTGTTAATACTCCATCTGTTTCTATGCACATCATTCAAGACAGTCTGCCCCCAAAGTGTTACTTTCTACAGTACTGAGATAAGGTTGCCAAATCTCTCATACTTGTGGGAGGTTACTTCCACATACCCATTTTCTATTACATGGCATCTGTAGCAATGAATTTTTTCCCCCAGAATATGATTTGCAAAAACTCCCCCAGACCTCCGATAAGCTCCCAGCCAAATCTGAAGAGCAAGACTGGAAATTCAAAATTATTTAATACCTCTTTCATGTTTATATAACAAACCATTGTGTCCTTGTCCAAGAATATTTGAATGTGGGAAGTCAAGAAGAAGCTTAACTTGAAGAAAACTTCCCACGCAGTTAGTAATTCTGTTTATATCTAGGCTCAATATAAAGTCTAACTACTTATTTCTTTGGAGTCATGCCACAGTCCTGAAGATACCAAGTGATATTATGTAGCATCCCATCAGCATGAAAAGTAAAGCAGTCACATCGCACCAAGGATATTAGGGTTCAGAGTTCGCCACTACGTAACTGCTAGAGCTCTCAACATAGCCAATCCCAAAGCAAAGACAGAGACAATAAAAACTTGTAATCGCTAGGCATGTTCTGAACACATTAAGATGGGTACAGGTAAAGTTAAAGGTCACAACATGAATCTTCATTCTCAAAATGCAATAGCATACTTCAACCAATCAACCAAATAAATAAAACAACTAACCAACCAACCAAAAAAACCACCCCAAACTCATACAGAAAAATCCAACACAAAACCAGCATCTCTTTAATTGAGCAAGATCTCAAATTTGGAGAAATAAGTTCACTGAGAGTCTCAGAAGATATGTTTCTTGAGAAAGAGCCAAAGCATACATCCTGGAGGATTAAAACTAAGTGAAGGGCACATTAAATTTGATTTAAACATATCCTGAAATATTATGAAAGATACAAACACCAAGCTGTGTTTCAAGTAAAAAACGTGGTTTTCTTCACAATCTCTGCAGGGAGGCCAATGATCCCTTACTGACAAGGGTTCTATATACACTGAAGATAAAAGCAGCAGAGACTTACATAATCCATATAACTTTATTTATCAGCACTTCCATTAGTACAACTTTTTATCTGGTCAAGAAATATTTTTGCCAATAACTGACAAAAATTTGCTCCAGTTGAGAACACAAAACATGGATTTCAAAGTAAACTTTATGAGTAAACTGACCAGAATTAATCTGGGATGAAGTTTGTAGCCCCAGAAAAGAAAATGTGCCAGAATAAGTAAAATGTTGGATTTTTATTTGAACACAGAGGCTTCTCTTCATTAACAGCTAGATCAATATACAACAGCCAGTCAGTTTTACAGGAGTATTCTTATTTCTTATGCTAGAAAAAGAATTAACTTCATGCTTTACCGCATGGTGGTAAACAATGGAAATGAAAAGATGAAGCTGCAGAAAGAAAACCACCAGCCACTTACAAGCTTGAGAGAAACCTAACTCAGTAATGTTGCTCTGCTAATGTGTTACCAGGTCAAAATAGGAAAGTTTATTTACCACAGAGGCAAGATGAGTTAGGATCCTGCTACTATATACATTAAAGCAGGTTGGAGTTTGTGCTACTTCATAGCCAGGAACAGTTAATCAGCATGACTACAAGCATTTATTCTTTGTTTAGGGCATCATGGTCTACTTGTAAAAATATCACTCTCCCACAGAGTATACCATCGCTGCCCCTGAACTTCTACCAATTCATAAGATCCTCAGGATTCCAGTTCTGGAATTCTAGGAAAATCCTGCCTTTGTTCCCCAAATAAATGCTCTAAGGTAAGAATTTCAAGATGACTGTTAAAACCCACCATGAAATGCTTCTCACTCAATTTCAGCTTGTATTTTTATACCTGCAAAAACATGAGAAAATATTCTGTAGAATGTTTGGATGTATATATATCAGTTTCAACACTGTCTATAGTTTAGTTATCATGCCAGGAAAAATCTGAAAGTGAATTTCAGAGATAACACCTGTAGAGAAACCTTCCAAGGTAAGAAAAATAGGGAGAGACTGATAGGAGACTGCAAATGCCAAGTCTGGCATTCAGTCTCAAAGACTTTTTCCCTTTACAATCCTGTTTATCAGTGCCTGAGGGTTTATTAGAACAGGTACAGTGCCTAGGCACAGCCCAGTGGAAACTGCTTACATTTCCATTTAGCCTCCATCAAAGAGGCCGAGCAGAGCAGTTGTAACTGACAGCCACTATCCTGATGTCATACAATCAGAAGCTGAAGGATGAACTGCCAGCCTCCAGCTACACAGGCATGGTTTGCCATAAGGCAAATTTGTACCCCATTTGGGCCTGACAGTTGTGGAGTCATCACCTCACCTTGGGGCCTGCTGAACTTTATCAGCCTTTGAAGCAGGCCTTTGCTGAACCCCAGCCAAGGGCGGTCTCCACAGGCCTCAGCACCCAGACCCTGCAGCTTCCCCACTGAGAAAATACCAAGTAGCACAGTACATGGTGCTCTTGGCATCAACATTTCTCTTTCTCAGCAGCTGCCACAAGATTATACATACAACAGCCAAGATGGTTCTGCTGGCATGGAAACGGCAGCACTGTTTTCTGACTGCAAAATACTTGTGCAAACAAAGCAATGGAGCATGTTCGCCTATGCCTTCCTATTTAGGAACATGTGTTTTCTTTGGCAGCAAAGCTAAAGGAATCCTTTTGCCAAGTGTCCCCTGTGACTCCCAAGCCATCACCACAGTCATATCAGCATAGCTGCTTGCAGCACTCAGTGCTGGCACAACCGAGGCAGGGGACACCTTGTGAAAAGGGGGGAGAAGGGGGGACCAGGAACTTAAGAAACTGACTACTGGTGAAAACAGCACAAGTATGTGCCTAAAACTAGAAATAAAACCATCTGTAGCTCTTAAAAGACATCCAGTCCCATCACCATCATGAGCATACCATGGCACATCACTGCTGAGAAGATGAGGAAAAGAGAAGCTTCCAGAAGCACGAGTGGTGAATTCACCGGGCATGTAATATAACTCCTTAGGTTTTCAGGGAAAGTGCCAATGTCAACTCCACTCACAGGAAAATCAAAAAGACATTTTACATTTAGTTTCATATCTTTCTGTTTATTTGTTGCTTCTTCCCCACCCTCACACAGATTTCTCAGGAGGAGGAACTCTGAAGATGAAAAGGAAAAGGATAAAATATGGGAAAATCAAACACTGCTTTGAAGTATTCTAAAGAAAATTATTTTATTATAATCATCAGGCACATGCAGAGTTATCTTCCTAAAGCCCACGGAACAGAAAATCTTCCCAGCAAGAAAAAATAAATCTGACCAAGATTAATAGCTCATTATGGTAGGGACTACCCAAGCATGTTAAAAAGCAGACAACTTCTGTAGACAAGACTGTTTAGAGTGAGGAAAATGGAAATATCCTTACCTGGTTTATACAAATAAGTATCCAAACAACAGAAAATTACTTGATTTTACCACATTTAAATGACAGCCCTGTAGTGAAATGACAAGTTCCCAAAGCTAATCCTGCAGTTCCAAGAACACCACCTGTCCACAAAAAGATATGCTTGTCTCTCTTCCAAAATGGTGGCAGATATACATACAAGCAAGAGTGTACACTAAAATAAATATTTAATTTTTTTTTAACCACACAAAGTAAGAGGAAATCATAAGCTGGTAAAATGATTCTCCCAGTCGTATCTGCACCACTTTTCCAGTTGTTTTCTCCTTACTATTTGCTTCATTTTCTGCTTGAAAACACTGCAGAGTCACTAGTTCTAAATACATTCATGCTCTTATCTTGTGCCAAACACTGCAGTACCTGAACACCTGTCAGGAAAAGATGCACATGTGCCATGTTAGGAAAATACAGCCATGCGTTTTGAGATAACACAAGTGGTAAAGGGACAAGCAGCGGACCTGGGATGCAGCTCCAGCAGGAAGATAAAAGTATTTCCACCCTCCAAGATGACAGACTTAACTCCTCATCTGCTTCCAAATGCATTCATTAGCAGCCTTACACAGGGGATGGCCCTGTAGCCACAGATACATCAAAAATAGAAAAATATTTGTGAGAGCATGTTTGTTAAGAGTAGACTGTATTACAGGAAATCATAAATCTAGTAGTATTAATGCCTCAGAATTCTCAATCATATCTTTGCTAAATCCTATGTTTATTTAGGAATTTATGATTAAACTTGCCAAATTTTGCGCTTTCCTGGTGGTCTCACATTTTAAGCCAGCAGGTTGGTTTAAATTTGAAGTGTTGGTATCACTAAACTAATATATCAAACTTTAAGGGAAGATTAAGTTTTACAGAGATACAAGCAAACTCATACTTTATCCTAAACCATTAGGTGCTTTTCTTCTTCCTCTAGATTAGGAGAGTCGTTAACATCTTTCTTTTCCTTCACTTCATCTTACTCTCCTCCCTCAGATGCACAGCAATCCCAGAAAAATCACAGTTCAAATGTAAAGGATAAAATCCCAACAAACATTATACAATCATCTGAAACAAGCTAATCAACGCCTTTACTGGTTAATCATACTAAATCTGATGCGTGGCTTACCTGAACTACAAGGAAACAACAGTAACCCCAAGAAGCTCATCCAAATGAGCACAGTAATACCCTGATCCTGCATTCCTTATTCAAGCGTTTGCCCTCTTTCCCAGGACTTTTCCAGTAATGGCAGAAGAATTCATAAACTTTAACAAAATTCACAAAGTAGTAGCTAAGCCTGCTTGTGCATTAGGCAAAATACATTACTTGTTCATAAGCCATTGCAACCCGATCAACAACAGTGACCCAAAATCCTTCATACCAAATTATTTCTGAGAACAGGAACAACTGACTAGAAACCTGTCATTTTTTTGTCACTTTTGCACTAGGCTAAGTGACCCTGAACCAACACTATTAGACCTAAAATACAACCATCTCAAAATGTCTGGGAATACTGTTCAGTTTGTGAGTATAACTTTTATAAAGCAGTCAGATTTTTAGCTAGCTCGATTCATTCGCATGGCAAGAGAACAGTGTGCATGCCATCCTGTCACTCTCAGTCAGCAAACAATCAACTGGTATATTTGTTTCTTTCACCTATAAACATATGGAATAAAAAGGCAGTTCTCGCAAAAGCCAAATACTGAATGGTTTCATCTGCGCATGGGAACTGTAGCCCAACATATCCCCAAAAAGAAGAAATGCTATTTTTGTGTCTGAAAGACAATTTCAATCGAGCTTGTTAAAGAGTACTTCCAATCTCTGAAGTGATGCAGTGCAGTGTGAACTGCATCCTGAACCGTACAGCCTAACAAGGCTGCCTGTTGATTTTGACACAGAACACGAACAGCAAAGTGGCTGATATGCTAGCCCATGCGAAGTTACTGCTTTAACTGCAGATTTAGAAAAGCACGCAACATATTTTTGATTACGCATGAGACAGAGTCCTAATTCAATTTCCGCGTTTTTGTTAATTGAGCTCATCTCTCCTGCCAAAGTTGCACTGATTTGCCTGAAGATGAATGTCAACCTGGTAAGCCAAAAGCCATTTATCAGCTTTTAGCTAAGAAATATTTGAAGAGCTTAAAAAAAAAAAAAAATAAAAAAAATGCAAATATTAAAATGCTGATTGAAACGAGTATGAATGGTTTGATTATTACATGGAGCCCTGGAGTGGGGAAAGGGGAGCATATTCTGCTTTGTGGTTAGGAAAAGTTGGCAATCTGAATCTGACCCCCACCCTTTTTTGTGCAATCTCCACATAATAAATCTGACATTTCAGAAGAAAGCTTCCATTCTCCTCCAACAGCCCTGTCCAGAAGAGTAAAGAAAAGTGGGTCCTCTGCTCCTTTTTTTTTCAGTGGTCCAGAGGATTTCCAAAAATAATACCCTGCCCAGATGTTGAATCAAACTTGCAGTTTATTTGCAGGCAGCAGAATCAGTAGATTTCAAATTAGCTTCAGATGCTGTGAGTGAGGAAACATCGCTTCCTTCCAAATTCAACGTCTAAAAATTTGTTTGCATTTTTTTGCTTATAAAAAAAAAAAAAAAAAACAACAAAGAACAAACAAAAAAAACCCAAACCATAAGCCAAGAATCAACAGTTGAGCTCTAAATCAATGCTTCTTTCAAGATTAAAACTTCTGGACTCAAATAAATCCTCAATCTTGGTAAAAAACCTGAGCGCTAATGGTACCCAAACATTCCACACCACCTACCTGCGCTTCTTATTTCATTGAAAAAAACCCCATAACCAAGACTGCAGAAGCTACATGGTACCAAAAATAGCAGATCATCTCAGGCATGATAATGAAAATGTATCTGTAGTTTCAAGTCAGTTTTCCCTTAGTTCATCATCAAAAAAAAGTTATTCTTGACCCCATCCAATCCTATATTTGAGTACTAAATTTATCTTCAGGGCAAAAAGACAGAGCCTGTATCTCTGTTTTATCACCATACTCAGACTTGGATGAGGTGGGAGGGGATGACAAAAATCCCCCCCAAAAAACCAACAGAAAACATGTCCACCAGTCCACCATGCTACCGCAGCATGGGAAAGGTTTGCCTCAGGAAAAATATACTTCATGGTTCAAACATCTCCTATTTCTTTCTAGTCAAAGCACATCCGAAGCACACAAAAATACAATTGCAGCATATTCTCAAATATCTGGATGCTTCTATTAGAACAGTTTATGTCTGGGAAATGAGCATTTAAAATAAACATTGAGCCAAATTCTAAAGCCCTTAACCTGGGCAAACTTCCATTTACCAAAGTACAACAAAAAGTCAAATTCTTCTGTTTAAATCTGTACAAACCTAAAAAAAAGAGATTTAACCACATTTCTTGAATTCAGATCTCTCCATCTGAAAGTTAAGATCATCTGCTAATGCAGATGGAGAAAGAATAAAACTCCAGCCCAGGATTACTTCAATATGAAGCACTGGGTCTGCTAAGAGTATAGCACCAGAACAAGAAAAACCTGGTATTCAATTAGGAGTACAACCCTGCCATAATTTCAGTGTTCTTGAACTAGCCTGTTCATCCATATTATTAATCCACTTAGGAACAACAATAAAAGGACAAAAATTATTCTCCAGAATACTGAGACAAGATATTTTAAAAGATGCTTTTAAGCACTATTCTTGACTCTTTTTAATTTGATCCATTTCTTTATAAACACTCGAAGTCACCCATGTTAAGATGTTGCTCACCAGAAAGCAAACACTTCTCTGGTTCTATTTTCACTCTTGGATACAGATGAGAAGTGCAAGCTTCTTTTCTCCATGCCCAAGGCAAACTCTGCCCTCAGGCACGGGGGCACAAACAACTTACCACAAACACCATCACGCAAACTCAGCCGGATGTAAACATGCGTCAGCAAGAGCGGATAACTTCCCAGTATGCACAGATATAACTGAAGGAAGATCCAAGGAGCCCAGAGTTTTTACTACTGCTATGTCAGGGGACTTTGGAGAAACATATGACTACTTTGTGAAGAAGCAAAAACAAAAATTGAGGGTGGTTTTTTTTGGAGGGGGGAGAGTGATGCTCAGATGCAGATCATCAAGGTTATAATAAGCAGAAATCAATTCTGAATGCTGTACTTAAGCTATTCCTGGAACCCTTAGGTTTTTTTCCTGTTTGTTCTTGAAACACAACCAGCAGCACCAAGAAACAAACCACAAAGAATATCCCTCTAATAAAAGATAAAAATAATACACTGATACATATACATGTACATGTGCTTGCACACACACCAGACTAAACCAGCCATACCCTTGCATTAATATATTTTAAGTTGTCTGACAATATGCCTGGATGTCTCATGTAAAGAGCAATCAGGCTGATTCAGTAAGTAAAAGCAGCTAGAATGATATATTTCAAGCATACCTTATAGTAAATGTTGGTTATTTCCACATCTGGAGATCAGAACTTGTACGTTAGCAATGTTGAGAGTGATGCCAACGTTATTCTTCCAACTCCACCTTGTGATGATAAGCAGGCTGCTTTCCTCTCCTTATCTTGCAATAGTTCTAATCACTGTAACAACTACACACTGATACTACACATTTTCGGTCGCAAACAACTTATCTGCATTGCTAATCATCATTTTGTACCTTACTCTTACTACTGTAACAGCTGGAAAAAATTGGAACTACTGGAACAACCTACTGTAGTTCCAAGGCAATCACAGTTGTTATTCCTATCAGTTTGTTCTCCAGAAAAATAGTGACCTCAAACCATTGGTTTTCTCTTCACAGAAGTACCAAGTAAGTGTCATGATCTCAGTGTGAGAACATAAACATTTATAAGTACTCCAAAAACCCCAAAGCCCCCAAAAAAAACCCACAAAAATTCTTTTGAGATATTTATGCTGTTTATTCATCAGTACTACATAATGCAAACTTGTGACATCGTCTGTGTAATCTTTTTCCATCATATTATTTACATTTAAATCATGCTTTATGTAAGCTGGCATTCAGTTAAAGAGGCTCCAATAGCCCTGTGTATATATCTCTTGTTCCATTGAGTCTGGATATAACCATTTAGTTTTGGACTGCTAAAATACTAACAAAACACTGGAGGTGGTTCACAGAGTATATTACTGGGGAGTGAAGTTAACCAACTCTGTCAAGATTAAGAGAGATTAATTGTTCAACTAAGGCAAAGAGGAAGCTTCTATAAAAAGATAACTGAAGGGCAGATCACACCAATCAGGAAAACACAGTGCATTACATACCAGATGACCAAGTTAACTGATTTTATCTGAATTGAAGAATTAATAATTTTTTTTTTCTCTCCATCAGTTATGCCACCCCAAAACCAATACAAGGTGCAGTTTCAGCCATAGCACCCAGCATGATAACGACTGACAAAATAGAGCTGAGTAAAGAGTCAAAAGGTCCTTTACTCAGAGTAGGCTGCAAAGCACAGTTGCTCAACCCACATGTTAGTGGTAGACTGATAAACTAACTGAAAAGCAAGTTTGCTTCATTAGCAGCTCACAGAAATGAATGTCACTTGGTAGAAGCAGCACCTGTTTTAACTAACTGGCAACTCCCAATGAAGAAAAAATTTGTTTTAGAAAATATCCCAGCTAGCTCAGCTGAGGAGAAAAACTTTGTATTTGCTAGGGTGATCCAAGAGGTCTTCTCTATCTGCAACTTCTGATTCTGTGATTAACTAAAAAAGCAAAGACATAGCGAGTTACACTAATTCATACTGAGGAATGTAAGACGTCACATAATGACAGATAGGTTAATCCCTACAGGGCATGAAATATCAATGGCAAAATACCAAATAGCATGAAGTCATGCACATTATGCAACCAGCTCCTATTTCTTCTAGTTTGATGAAAAGAGACAAAGGAAAAGGAGAGAGAGACAAAGGAAAAGGGCAAAACTTCCAACTCAATAGAAAACATCACAAATTATTGCAGAAACAAGCAATGGCTATTATTGCTTTAAAATCTACATAAACTCTGTAGTAATGCTCTTCTAAAGGAAACTACCACCCTCATCTTGCCTTGCATGCAAACACAACAGTCCTCCTTCCTGACAGGCTGCAAATTTCAGCTCCCCGTGAGAAAACAGAGTTTCAAAAAAAGAAATGCATTTCTTTCCTTAGAATTCTAAGCTAGAATTAGAGCTAACCATTCAAGTGAGCATAAGGACACTGAACTCTCCAAAATCCAGGATTTCAATTTAAGCCATTAGAAAGATATAGCAAATCACGAGTTCCTGTCCCTAAACGCCACTGTGCAGAGACATGTCTCAGATACAGTTCCTGTTTGGGCTCATCTCTAATTTGTATGCTTAGTGCAATAAATATATGCATCAGTACTCATTTGGGATTTGGTTTACTGACTAGAAATACGCTGCTCAGAGAGAAACATCAACAAGGACTTTATCTTTAGATCAATATCTGGATCCATCCATGAACATTAAAATAAGCAAGAATCTGTAGCTGCTTATTAGAACTTAATATCACATTGCGTCTTTGGCAGAAGCAGTATTAAAACCTTGATTAGTACAGCTTCCTAGCTTTTTTAATGAAAATAAAAGTTCTAAGTAATATAAAGGCATGAGACAGTGTAGTCTCCTGTATTATTATTATAGTTTTACTGCATTTCCTACTTCCTCATATTTCTAGAAAGTTTTCTGTCATTACTACTTTTTAAACCACTGAGTGGCATGACATCAGCCAGTTTCACCTACAAAATCTAATGAAAGTGCCCTTTCTATGAAGTTGATAGCTTCTCTAGTAGGCAACTTTTCATCTTTCCCTTTCCAATCCTCAGGTTCAGAGCATCCTCTGCTATCCCAACACTTAGCCCTTTTCTGTACAACAGTGTGAATCAGAAGACATGATTAGTGAAATCAAATATTGGTTGAGATTTTAAAAAAATAAATTAAAAAGAAAGCAAAAAGATGGAAAATCACCTACCCGTTACTTCATACAACCATGATTTCAGCAACCTCATGGGCCACAAACATTCTTGGCTTTTCCTTGCAACTTCCTTCGCTACTCATTTTTCTGCACAAACGGCTAGTAATAGCCAGCTTGTGGCTTCATTAGCTTACACGCCTCCCAGGTAACCCGAGTGCAGCTCCATGGCTGGAGCTATGTAACAGAACTAACAGGAAGAAATACTGAATCTGCAGAAGCTCAGCGACCCTGGGGCACAGGCACAGCGCCACCCCACTTGCTTTTTGGTCACCGAGAAGCCACTAGCACCTTCCAAGAGCACACTAGTCCTGCTTGGCCCTCTCCCATTAACTCTTCAAGAAATGGTCTTTTTTGCCTTTCAAGTAATTGAAAATTCAGGCGAGAAGCCACACGTCAGCTGGCTAACAACAAGTGAGCAACAAAATTTAAAATATTTTGCAGGGAGAAAACAGATTTAATCACTCTGCAGACAAAAGCAAGACTTTTTTAAAGGTATTTGTACCAGAAAAAACACAAGGGAGTTGGGTTTTTTCTTATGTCTTTGAAAGTTGCCAACTGAACTCCTCAAATAAAGTACATCAGTACCCTATGATTCGAATACTCAAAACAAATATACACAACATAGCAGTAAATTATCACAGCTTTCCTTCATTTATATAAATTACAATCATTTTCGCCCAACTCAAACTTCAAATTCATTCCAGACTACATATTCATTTACAATGAAATCATTAAATCATCCACTGCCTTCACACACTTGGTTAAAAAAAGAGAAAGACCAAGATTAATTCTTTACAGCTTCACAGATATCTTGTTTCTTCATTAACTGATTTTTCAAAGTGTTCTGAGATGCAGAATTTTCTTTAGGAATGAATACAAAGAAAATAAAAAATATATAAAAAAGAAAAAAAAAAAAAAACAAAAAAAAAAAAACAGTAACCTTTTTCCTCTGTTCGTCCAGAGTTCAGCAAGGCTAAAAGAAAGACTCAAACAGATGTGCTACAAATTTTGTTCCAGAATAGTATTGTGGAATATTACGCAGGAAAAAAATGTGTGTTTAGAATATTACAAAAATGAAATACTACCTATTATGTACATATTTACAACACTACCTATTATGTACTTATTTTACAAAATTACTAATTTGCTTCACAAACAGCTTAAAAGGCTGATCATAAGCAAGACAGGAAATACCAAGAACTTTGAACATCATCTACAAGCAAGCTAATGTGAAACAGAATTTGCAAGAATAAAGAAAACAGCACAAATTAATTTAATTGAATCCTGTAGCACCAAAATTTAGCCATATTTGGAAGTGAGAGGTAAGATAAGACCCTGAGAAAGAATATAAAGATCTCCAGACCTCTATCCATATCACAGCCATCTTGACAGGAACCTTTTCAGGACTATCCGGTCTCAAAGTAAACATTATCACACAAGAGAATATTATAAGAATAAAACATATTTCGACTGGGAGAAGTTAAGAGACTCTTACCACTGCTTATAATTTAATTGTCTCTGTCTCTGAACTAGGCACAGTGTGTAAGGTAGTTTATTTCATACAGTGAACACTACAGCTGAGACAAAGTATTAAGGACTATTTCTGATTGTTACAATGAAATAGACAATTGCTTCCATTGCAGCTTGCAAAAACATAAGCAAGGTAATTGAAAGATATTTACTACAACCTAATCTGACAAATCTAATTCTTCATATTCCCCAAGAGAAGATCTGTGTTCTGAAAATTAGAGAAGATGGCAAATGCTAAAAAGAACAAACAAAATTCATGCTTAACACAATCTCAATCCATCCTGTTAATTTTGCTGAAACAGAAAATTGGTAGAATATTGATAAATATGCCACCACAAAGTCCTTATCTCTTCCTGCATGAGCAGTCTTCCTCTTCCTATGGCTGGCTAAGGCTATGATTCTCCCAGTCAAAAATTTTTCTTATGCCAGGCTACTTATCCACTCCACCTGGCTCCTATCACGCCACCCAGTGTTCCTTTCTCCATTCCCCACCTAAAATACCCTTGGGCATCCAGGGCTCTTCTTCACCTCCCCACTTCCTCTTCTTTGCCATCTCAGGTTTTCACCCCACAAAAAAACAATTTTTTCTTAACACCAAGGTGCATAATGAAGAAAACTGCCATCCTCCTTCCCATTTCCAAGTCTTAATTCTAGTCCCCTTGCTTAAAATGCCTGTCAAGCCAAACGAGTTTAACCAAGTTGTTCTTCATATTTATCCAACTACTTCCTTATTCCAGCCTACTCCAGCTCACACTGATTTCCCCAGCAAGTACCCAGTCCCAAGTTTTTAGCTGATGGAAGGTGACAGAAGGTCTAGCCAACATCTAAACAAAGCATATCAGAAAAAAGTCAAACCCCTTTATTGTCTGTGCTTGCTACCAAGAACAGCCCATCCAGAAAATCTCAAGCAAGTTTTGGTATCACTTTGGTACAAGCACCTTCATGCCTGTGAACCTACACTGGGACCGCTTCATGAAGCATCAAATCATACTCCCAGCAGACTCACCAGCAACAGTAGGATCTTGCTAAATTATTAAGTACTAGACAGACATTTTTTTGCCTTTCAACCAGAGTTCAGAAAATCCCTGTGTGCATGAGAAGAGAAAGAAAAACAAGCACCTTTGTGTTCTTCGCTGACAAATGTAAACTTGTGGGCATTCAGAAAATGCCCACTGGCAACATATGTCCTAGTGCTGTATCCATCTGCAAGTATTTATGTTGTACTTTTTGAGTTCATGTCATTTGCATGTGCATACAGAAGGTCTGAAATCAGACTGAAACACTAATAAGTAATACACCATCCAAAACAGTTTAGGACTGGGATGTATTTCATTCAAAACCTGTGTCATAAAATACCTATCATGTGAGTTAAGAATAACCTCTGTTAATCTGGATGACCTCACTGTAGTATTTTACAAAGAACAAAGGCAGATTTCTCATCTATACAAGACTTCGAACACTTTCTTCTCGCTTGGCACATTTAACATAAAACCTAAACCAATCCCCCTCTCCAAATAATGCTCCCCTCCCTCCTTCTTCCTGCTCCCTCATCTCCAGATACAACGTTTTTCTAGTACGGCTTAACCAGCTTACCTCAGGCGCTCTGTAAAGGGAACAGAAACTGAGAGCCATGCAGAGTCCAGGTGACCATAACTATGGTGATAATTAAAGCTATGCGGAAGTTACACTTGATCCACCTCTTCATGTCTCACTTGGAAGAGTCAGGACCCTTGCCACTTGCCACCTATTTCCCCAGGAAGGAAGTAGTCGTAAGTGTGGATGAAGACTAAGCAACTGGGAGAGCAGAGCCTTTAAGAAAAGATCATCATGATGGCGCTAGTCGCATAAACCCTTCTAAACAAAACTCTCCTAAACCAAAATTAAATACAAATTTAAACACAAACCTAAATACAAACAGAGAATTGTTTTTAACCTTTATGGAGCTCAGCGAGTGCCCAAATCTTCTGAAAATTGCAATTTCCCATGGGTAGGGGCAGTCTGAAAGATAAAAAGTGAAAAGGCTTTCCTACATTCTGTCTGTTCTGCAGTAGTATGAAGGACATTGTCTCCTGTAGAAAAGATTTTATTTTTTTTCTCTGCGGTACTTTGGACTTGAAGAGCAGGCATCTATGGCCTGAGACCCAACAAACTCACACCTAGGGCAGCTTTAAAATTTCAGAAAGCTAGCAAAGACAATGGCAAATGCCCTCAAAAAAGTAACCTACAGAAGCTACCTTTACAGACATAGAACAGGAAGGTTACAGGCTTTCCCGAATTTGAGTTTTGCTTGCATTTTCATTTTCATTTTTTTGCTTGCATTTTTCCAGATGTTGGGAACCTACAGCCCCCAGACGTATCCAAAGTCCAATTTGAAATCTGGCTAGCCTGAGTTTCTACTTCTGCCTATTCGCTGTTTCCCCTCATTCACCATCACCAGCTTGTCTCTGCCTTCCTTGGATGCTGTAGCCACTCATGCTGCCCTCACTGCTCTTCTTCCGCATTCGCCAACAAAACCTGCTGGTTCTACCCAGCGAGACAGAAGAGGAGGGGTATATACACATGGCCCCTACTGAGACACAGGGAAAGGAAAAAAAATCAGAATTCTCTTAACAGGCATCAGTTTAGGTCAGATTGTGGCCTGACCACACCTCTCTGACCCCAAAAATCTAAGTTCTTCAACCAGTATCAATACTGATGTGGGTGCACATGCTCCGAACAACTCACATCTTCAATATCCACGCAATTAATTTGTGGCTTCCCATATTTCAAATACCATGCTCAGAATTAGATGCTCACCGTTACAAATATTATTTTGCATTAGCATTTTTAATAAATATTTGAATAAACTCTGGGAAACCAGATCTGAAAACATAACAGGAAACCAGAACTATAACGGAGACAAGCCCTTATTACCAATAATTTATACTTTGGGCAACGCCAGGTGGATGAAAGACAAAAATCTAGACATAAGCATTAGTCATGTTTTTTTTAATCTGCAACTTGAGTTAAAAATACAAAGGCTCACCATTATGACTTAAAATCTTCAGCTGCACTAATACAGCCAAATGTAAAAATTAGTATGATGTAAAACAGATTTTGAGAAGGATATTAAAATAATCAGAACTACATTTCAAATCTCATAAGATTTCCTGTGCTGGCACTTCAAAAGGCACATTTGCACACTTGCAAATGCCAATGTGTAAGTTCTTCTCTGTTCAAAATCTACCTTTTTAATATTAGCCATTAACAAAATTCATCGTGGAGTTTTGCTTCAGTGAGTGTTTTTGTAAAAGACATTTGATAGCTTTCACACAAAATACTGCAACAGATATTCACCGTCAGCTACCTCCAGGACAGCTGTTTTTTAAAATAAATGTTATTTCAATTACAAGGTTTCTTTTTGGTGACTCTTGTGAATATAAATATGTTCTGATTAATTTTACAGATCTGCATGAAGTGGAAGGATTTGTGAAATCTCTACAATATTATGTTCATGTCTCAAAGAGAAACTTTAGGTATACCATCTATAAAAGTTTAGTGAAGTTTGACGATCATAACATCAGTAACGACTGATATACTACATTGATATAGCACAGGAGGCTTTGTGGTAGATGATGTAATAAACACACAGTAACCCAAGGGAGAAACAACAATGAATTATAAATGTTATCAATATGTAATTTCAACTCATAAAAGTCTTGTTTCACATGTGTATATTTTTGTAAACTTGGTATACACAACTTCTGCTCAATAATGACAGAGATATTGTACCTCAGTTTTACAAATACCTTAACACAAAGAAACACTTTAATAAGGATCTATTCTGTTTAACATTTAAGACTACAGATGAGAGCACCTTATTTTCACCTTTCACAAAACTATGTATTATGTTTATCGTTTAATATCACATGTGATTTGCCTGCTAAATATTGCAACTGCTTTGCCCTGCTGATCCCAAGTTACACAGGTTATATTCTACCCACTTCCTAGAAGTTTTATTTGAAATTATTTTTCATGTTCTTTCAGATAGCATAAATCTGGAATGAATTCCGTTAGATAAAATCGTTGCATTTTTAGTCAACGTTTCACAGTCTTACTTACCTTGCTCCAAGGCAAATCTGACAAAAGACACAGAATAATGTATCATTCAAAATTAAATATGAAAAGGTAGAAGAGCCTCCTGTAGAAGAAATTAACCCTGATCTTCTAAATCGGCCTGCACTGAAAAAGATAAACCTTTTAATGTCAAATAAAAGTTTGACAGAGAATTAATTTAAAGATTCAATGAAGACATAAAAGGGAGGGGAGAGAGGGAAGAGAACAGTTTTGCTTTGCAGAGTTCATTGCTAAACTTAAAGCCAATGTACAGACCATAAAGCCTCTTCTGCCTGCACTGTGCTAATGCAAGGGACCTAAGAATTACCACAGGTGCTGTGCATGGGCTTTAGCCTTGTTTCACCACCCTCTCCCTGCCTGAAGAAGGGATGGTGAGCCATTTTGAGAACAAGGAGACTATGAACTGCAAGATGAAAGAGAGAAGGTGTGAGGAGGGGAAGAGCTTTTGCTATCAAATTATCACTGCCCATTAGGAACGTGTTATTGATACACTGTAAGACAGCTGAAGCTCAGGCTGTTGCCTCGTTCTGTAATGCACCAAAAACATCATTTCAGTCACAACAAGCAGAGCCTGCTTGTAATTAAACTAATGTCTGTTGATACTTAATTTATTCAACTCCTAATACATGGAAGTTTTTTTGCATTTAATCTTATCCCTAAGGATGTTCTTTGACCTGTGTTTTGACATTAGGCAATTCAATGTTGACTAAACTTGAGTATAACCTTTGGCCCACTATGCTTTGAAAATTAGTATCTGCCCTAGGATTTTTATATTTCAGTTTATCAAATGATACGAAGCTGTAAGTTCGCCTAATTTGTTAGTCTTTATCAATTGTTCTATTTCTAATCAATATATTGCATGTTTCCTTTAGTCTTCACAGGCTGCATAAAAAGCGAATAAATTCAAACTGCCAAAGACTTACATACCTGTTTTGTACCCTGTTGCACATTAGCACTTTCTTACAAACAGGCCAGGTGGACGACGGTAAGAAATGTTCTGTGTAGCTTTTCATAAATTTCATATTCCTTTCTGGTAACAGCATTTCTCTCCATAACATCTTCCTTCAGTACAAGTTTGCCGGAGGACATTTGCAGGTATGTTTAAGGGCTAACTTTAATCCTATTTAAAGATTTGGTGGCTTTTCGGTAGGATGGTTAGAAGCTAGATAAAATGAGAAAAGACAACTACAGCAGAGATAAATAAAGGAACCAGCCTGTGATGCACAAACCCTGTTAAAGAATAGTACTAACTCTGGACCAATAAAGATGTTGTAAATTAAACAAAAGATTGCTGTAACCAACAGTAATGAAATTCATAGCTGATAGAACATACTCCTAAAATGAAATAAATTGGACATAACACTTCACTATAATTGTTAATTAGATTGTACACGTAAGAAACTATGAAAAATATATCTTGCAAGTGAAAGAAGGCTCAAAATCAGCATTACCAAATTAATTTGGAAGAGCTTTACCTTGAAAAATAGGCTCCACTTTTACACTTTAAAGAAAACTTAAAAATTAAATGATTGGGGGTTTTTTTAATTCTCTTTTTGAACTGCCTTCATTGCATCATGCAGTATAAGGATTAGAGTCACAGCCCGACAGAAAACTATGTAGGCAGGTGGGAATGTGTTTGGATAAGTCACTGCATTACCTACACCTGCATATTATGCAATGAAACTAAACAGATGGCAATTTAGCTTTGCTCTGCAGCCTCCTCCTAAACCCCCTTCCTCCCAGACATTCAGGTAATGTGATCATTGTGTCTTCAAGTATACAGCTGAAAATGATGGGAAATTTTCTCTAAGATTGGAAAACATGTCAAAATGCTTTGCACAAATATCAAGTTTATAGTGTCTTAAAATACACAAAAAATTTGGACCATTTTTTATTTGTGCTTAAAAAAATCATTAGTACTAATGTGAATTCTTGTGGAGCTCCACAAGATGGATCCTCAACCACTTGTCTGAACAATGCCCCAAAATTTTACAGAATATTTCTGCATGCTTTTGCCAAAGTGCATTGCCAAAATGCGTATCAAACACATTGCACATCACTAATTTGAACTACTGTAGTAAACTGACCCCTTGGAGTTTAAAAATACTGGCAAACCCGATAACATTCCAAAACAAAATTATGAAAGCTGGCAATAATGTGCCTTCATGGGCAGGGCGCAGGACAGGACCCAAAGTAACAGAAATTCTAGTTTAGCATTGTGCTGGCTAAGAATGTCTACATTCCAAAGGTTTCAATTAAAGAAAGATTAGTTTAGGAAGCCTTACTTAATGCTAGCTCTGCTCTGTAAATATGACAGAACAGACCAGCTGTTGTTTAAAAACTTAAAGTCTTGCAAAGAAAAAAATCTGTGTTTACAATATTTTCTTCCAAATGCATCTCCATCTCCTTCCCACTGCTTTCTTCTGTGAAAGAAATCATAAAAATTATATTAATGTCACAAAGACTGACCTCCTGCACAGGTACCCAACCTCCGACTAACACACACACTGGGCAGAAATAACATCGAAGACATGGATCAAATAAAAATAAACCCTAAAATCCTTTGTGTTCATTCATTCTCCATCAAAGAAAACAAATTACAGAAAAATATCATCAATACTGGAAATGCTCAGAAAAAAAATATTTATATAGTTAACATGATTCACTAGCATTTCCTTTAATACTCCTCACGAAAGTACAATAGATGGAGTCTTACCACCAGCAATTTGGCTTTGCAATATCTATATGCACACAGTGGAAATCAGAAGGGTACTTAACTTTCCAAGTCAAATTCTGTTTTCTGCTCCTGAATGATCATCAATAAACTGAAGCTAATGTCAAGCAGAATCAAAGCTTGATGGCCAGCTATTAACTCTGGCTCTTGAGGGCTGGAAATGCTATAAAAGGACACCATCCTAGCCAAGCAGAATGAGGGGGAGAGCAAATATTTTCACTTGTTTTCTAGCAGTCCTTGTGGTTGACTTTGAAGCCATCAGTCTACAAAGAGAAATACATAAGCATGTATAGGACCCCTCAGTCCTTCAGTTCAGGAGGAAAACTGCCTACTCCACACAAAAGAGAAATAATTAGCCTGGATGATGATTTTCTCATTTATTTAATTGTTAATGTGGCTATGCAGGTTTTCTTTTCATGTTGTTTTCTAAGGTGATTCATTCTTGCCACCTGTCAGCACTTTCTACCACTTCTAAACGGCAGGGCAAGCTGTTAGCACATCAAGGTGAGCAGATGTTGATGCCACCTTTGTTTTGGTTACCCCTGGAGGACATGGGAACATGCCAGCCACACAATGCAGCAGGTTAAGAATGACAGGGAGTAAATAGCCTGCATAATGTAAGAGGCACACATCTGACAGCTCTACTGGTGATGTCTTGCTGTTATTCAGCTCCTCTGCACCAATATATTTTACTGGTATTTTTATTGCCTGCATGACAATTTAAGTCTGGTGAAAATCATCTTTGACCAAAACGGCTTAATTAGCAAAACCTATTGACTACGTAAATTAAAAAAAAAAATAAAATAAAATAGAAAAATCATATCGCCAGCTGGAAAAAAAAATGGGTGGGCATCTCCAGTGAAAGTCTTCATTGGGCACACAGGACAGCAATATAAAAAAGATAAATAAAATCATGTACATGGGGCATGGGGGAAATGTAAGATGTTTACCCTGTTTAAACCCAGAGGTAAACCAATGTCCATCCTTGATACCAGAAGAATTAATTAATAACGCTCGTCTAGCAGGAAAAGCTTCTAATCTGCTCATGAGTCAGGAAAGGTAGGGTAAGAAAAGAAGAGCAAATGTAGAGGAAAAAGATAAAAAAAAGGAGAACAGCGTCAGCCCCTTCTGGATTCTACACAAAATCTTACAAACAGCTCCGAAGGGAATGAAAACAGACACAGAGAGGTGTAAAACTTGGGTTTACCAAGACCCACATAATATGGTTCTTAACCAATCCAGACAATTGCAGTAAGTCTTTGTTTCTCTTTCAGCTTCACTAAAGTGGCTGATAATATATTACATGGGAAATGAATTAAAACTAGGATTAAAAGTATAAAATGGAAGTAGCTACAGAAGTGATCTGAGTAATGCTGGAAGTACTTTCCAGCTGCAGAAAGGTCATTAGCAGAGTTCCTCAAGGACACATCTTGGCATGGGCCTTACAATTTTTTTAACTTGACTTGGCAATTAAAATATGAGTGATAATGAAGCCTGCTAATAACCCAGAGCTGGGAGGTACAGTGAATATGAAGAAAAAAGTCTCCCAGAAAAACTGCATGATCCTGAGGCCTGGAAAAAAAGGAACGGGATTACATTTAGTAACAGCAAAAAAGAATATACTTAATATTTAATTAATATTATTTTTGTTAATATTATTATTAATATTTTATAATAGTATTAATTATATTTAATAACAACAAAACAAGCTGGTGTAAGTTGTGACTGGGCGGCTATATAATGACAGTGTCTGCTCTATTATCAGATCAAACAAAACCAGGGTAACACAGTTATACTGGGAGCGAGCGTGTAGTAAAAGACAACTTTACTGGTAGAGGAAATAGGTATGCAATTATACCAATCACTGATAAAACTTCATCTAGACTGCTATGTACAAGATTTAGTTATCTTTCTTCAATCCAAAGGAAGGGAGAGGATCAGTAAAAGATTTAGGGAACAATAAAAGAGTGCAGATTATTTAGTCAAAAAAAAAGACAGAAAATACCAGGTATCCATACACATGTAACAGGCTGGAGAGTAAAACCAAGAGAGAACAGGAAACAAAAGCTATTTATGCTAAATAATTAGAAAAAGCACAGGTTGGCTATGAAGAAATTTGCATTGAGAACTAACAGGGTTTTATCCTTGAAAGAGTGACGGAAGGTCTGGAAAAGCATTCCCAAGGAACTCGAGAGAACAGCAAACATAAGTTTGATTTTAAAGAGGAGCTTGATATGTTTGTGTGGAGACTACATATTGCCTCAGTCTGTGCCAGCAGAATACATTTATGAATCAGAAGGTCCCTAAAGAAACCAACTTTATGATTGGTCTAGTTCAAATGCACAAAAGAACGCTCAAAGATGGGCTATCACAAAGTACATCTTAAGTGCAGTGCTGATATGCAAGTCAACATAAAACAGCAGATAACAGACTCTAGGGAGCATGTGTAGATAACTGAAGGAGAGAAAAAAGAGTTTCTTTTTTCTTCTTTTCCTTTTTTAGCTATGAGATGGGCTGAGATATTACCACAGGAAGAATCTCTCTCTCTATGTGTACCAGGTTATCATGGTTCTGTTCATAGCATGCTTGTTTGCAGTATTTCTGGCACTTCACACATATTTCATAGCTGTTTCTTGTTAATAGATACTGTATTCCTTGGAGTGCCAACAAAAAGGGCACTTAGTTGTACTAGCACTTTGCAACTTCATTTTAATGATGAACAAGTAGCAAGAACAGCACCTCCTGAGTCCCACAGAGCTACAGCTTACTCCTGGTGAAAGAAACATAGCAGTATCCCAAAAGAACACATGTAAACACAATTTCAAGTGCCTAGCCACTGAGCCACTGATAACCATAAGGATTTTTAAAAGCAGATTTCCTTACTTATTTGTGGACGCAAACATACAAGCAGTTCTATGCACATCCAATAAAACATATGAACATCATGTTTCAGCGAGCAAACCCAGTTACACACAATTAATGGCAACTGCATTCATAATTTGGTATGTGGCCTCAGAATTAGTTCTGCATATAAAAAACTCATATTTTCAGAAGCAAGAATCAAAAAAAATGATAGAGCAGTGAAGGAGGCATGCTGACTCTACAGTCAGCTTATTATAAGCCACTTAACACACAAATCTGAAGACATATTTCTCCGTTTACATAAATTCTTCCCTTTCAAAGCTTTGTTCCTTCTTCCTGCTAAATCAATAAATAGCCTCTGCCCCATTTAGTGACTCCCTTCATGCACTCACTTTCATGTTCTCACTCTCAACTTAGTATAAATTTACTATTCTTCCACATACATTTGATCTGGTCCAATATACTTTTCATGTCATTGCAAAAGGGCAAAATCCTTCCTTCATTTACAAGCTGAAGCCATCTCCATCACAAAATACAGTAGTAGCTAGAAAATCTACCATCAGATACCCTTGATCAAATCAGGATGCATAAGATACATGATTTAGTACTTCCTAAAAATTAAGGCAATACCTTTTTCGCTGCTCAGCTGTGTTTGGCTTCAATATAAATTTAGTTTGAGGTTTTCCATATATCAAATCAAAGCAACGTGTTTACAGAAAACCATTCTATTCAGCCTATGCGAGCATCGAAAGCTCTTCTAGGAAAACAGCTGCAAAAAAAAGAAGGAAAAACCCCCCCAGCAATTTCTAGCAAAGATCTAGCTTCCCAGTACAGACAAGGCTAAGGAGTCCCAAGAGCACTGCAGCCGTAGCTGTAATGGTTTATCTCATTTCGGTACTTCAGAACCATCCAGATGAACATGTTCTGTTTCTCAAAAACAGCAACATGCAAGACTCTCAAAACAAGTAAGCGTTTAAAAGTTCTGCAGGTTTTCTCCCTCCCTGAGATCACTGAAATAACCCACGCTCTGCCTTAAAAAAAAAAAAAAAAAAAAATAGTTGTTACTATTTCAAAATATTATTAAAGAATCCTTAAAAGAACACAGAAAATAAGTGAAACGACCCAAGAAACATGCAACTTTTCTCTTTTCAAACAAATGAGAAATAAGAAAATGTCAATAATTTCCAAATTTAAAAAAAAATCTTTAAGAAATGAAATTTCATTCATGTACAACCTTTCATTAAACTTAAATTGATCCAGTGATATAATAGGAAACACAGACAAATGTGCTTGTATGAATCCTTTCAGTTGATGTATGACAGCATCACTTAATTGTTTTTACATGTCCTGGAAGAAAAAACTTAAAAGACTTAATTTCTGCACTAGCACAGTAAGGTCATAACCCAGTGAGACATGAGATGACTAAAATAATATTCCCAAGAAAAATCAAATTTCCTGAAAAATACAAGAATGTAGTTAATTTATTAAAGTATCTCTATGTGGCCATGACACTGGTTTTCTTTTAAAAGCTGTTACAAAGCATAAGAAAAAGTGTATTCACTTAAAGCAAAAAATAAAATATAATTCAAAGACATAAGACTAAAACTGAGCTGACTCTTCCATGGGCAAGCAAACCACCAAACACTATTACTGACAGACAGGGGCTGAGAACACTGACCATGACTTTAATGAATCAGAGAGCTGCTGACTCATAAAATGAGAATGTATTTGACGCTGGTCGACTGCCTAACTCTGAGCTCGCTGTACCCAGCAACCTTGGGTTCACTATGAAATACAGTTAAGACAGAAGAACAGACAGAAGATCACCACTGCCTTAAGTGGCAAACTGTGATAACTCAGCTGCCATACATGAATGGTGGCAGAGGAATGGGGAGGTAGAGGAGATAGGATCTCTCTTCACAGAGGATGCAGCAGGGGCTGTCATGCCTGTGACATCCAGCACACCCCCAGGACTGGCAGGAGGGCAGCATCCCTGAACCACCCACCAGCAGTCCTATGGGCCTCAGAGCTCATGCTGGAGAGCCAGGGGAGGCTCTCTGCACCAGGACAGCAATCTCCAATCTCTACTGAACTGATGGTCATGCATATCATCTGCTCAGGTGTTCAGCTGTGGGCATCAAGACCCTGCACTTGCTGAGGGACCACCATCCTTACTGTCCCCCAGCCCACAGCCAGCCACTGCGTGCAATGCTGGGATCATGTCCCAGGAACTACATCCAGTCCAACATGAGAAACACAAGGAGGTCTGAGTCAAGCAGTTGCTCTACTTCGCTTTTTAAAGTCACCCCTCCAATAGCAACTCACACCACTACTTTGATCAAATTTTGAGAAGCCAGTCTAGAGTGTCATAGCCTTTCCTTCATTCCCTACTGTTCATCACATACCAAGTTGGGTGAGGAGGAAGGACAGCAGCAGGAATGCAGACTACTGAACATTGGAGAGACCTCTGTGGACCACAGAGCCCGAAGAAGAACAAGTGATGGAAAGACGAGCAGCAACAGGGAATGGAAACATATTTAGGACGAAACAAAAAAATACACTAGCCCATGGCAGGGGTGGGTGGAACTGGATGCTCTTTAAGGTCCTTTCCAAGCCAAACCATTCTATGATTCTACAACAGACCCTTTGTTTTGTTGTCTGGGGTTTTGGTTTGGGTTTGCGGCTGTGTTTTTCTTTTTTTGTCTTTTGTCTTTTTTTTTAAATCAAGCCACAATCAGTTGATAGTAGATGAGTCTCTACCCTGGCCTAGTTGCAACAGGCAAGAATATTTACCAAGATTCTTCCACCATTTCAGTTATGCGAAAAGCACATTACTCTGGGCCGCACTAGGGTCTGATACAAGTCACAAAACCAGATCTTCACAGTAACACTCTTTACCCTCTTAAATCAAAAAAAAAAAAAAAAGCCCAAAATACCAAATTACACTCTCAACAATTTCTGGATGCATACACTTCTCCTGTCCCTCCTTTCAGCACCACCCCACATTTGTCACTTTTGATGTCTCTTCTTGGGTGCCTGGTCATCTCCTCAAATTGAGACTCTCTGAAACACAGGAAGTCTGGATTTCCATCTCTGTTTTCACCGTCTGTTATTTTGGATGCAATTTCTGGTTCTCTATTTCTGCAACCTTTCTGCTACATTCAGTCTTCTATGGAAGCCCTGTCACTTCCTTCCCTGTGATTTCTAGGATTCACACATTCTTGCTGGCCACTGTGACTGATACACTTTCTACTGACAGTGTTATTTGTTGCTCTTATTATCGATCTCCCAACTGGCCTAGTTGGCTATCTTCTTCTTCCTAGTCTGCTTCCAAACATCATTTATCTCTTCAAATCCATCTCCTCACTTTCTCATTTCTTAAAAAACAGCCAGTTATTTCTTTGCTCTTTCCTTTGAACACCTCCTTACCCCCGCTTTCACTCCACCAACATCTTCTCATTCTTATTCTATATACTCTCACTTTTCATATACCACTTGTCTTCTTTCCTGTTCTTTCCTTAACTGCCCTTATCTGCCTGCCTTCAAATCCTTTATAAAATGGGCTTCAAATACTCTGAAACACACGATCACATTATTATATAATTATCTTCCTCATTAATGATTTTCTCCTGTGACACTCAGCAGGTCAGAAAATCACACTCCATTTGCATTTCTTCAAACGTAACTCAATTTGCTTCCAGTGAAGGTGACTGTTTCTCTGGAGTCACACCAACAAAATGCTTATAGCCCATGACTCACCCGTTCAGAGAAATGGCAAGCTGAGAAGCAGATCGCTACTATATGGCAGCATGTGGCTTCTAAAGGGGAAAGGCAAAACACCAACAAAGTTACTGCTTCAGATGAATATTTCTTCGTCTGAAATCTATCCAAACCAACAGTAATCCATCTTGGTTCATCTTGATCCATCTCGGTTCTTCACAAGAGCCTCATGCAGAAAAAATGTTACACATGCATAAATATTATCAACTTCTGTATATATTAATAGCAAAGAAAATCATACATAATACTTATCTAAGTACTTGACACTTTACTGTTCATCAGCATGTACACTAATATACACCACAGAAAATTGGCGATGTGGCAGTAGGCACTTATCCTGCTCAACCTCCTCAGGCAAAGTTAAGTAATTATGTTTCCTCGTTGCCAAAACGATTAAATAACTTTCGTAATGCAAACAGAAGGATCAGCCAGTGCACAGTAACATTAAAAGGATAGAAAATATCTTTATCCCCATGCAACTGAACAAAATAGCCCAGTATTTTACTATGGACTAAGGAAATCTGTTTAACTGAAAGAGTTTCATTTCCCCTACCAGGTACTTTACACATTCAAATGCCTCCTGTGTGTGTTCACACACCCTCTGGTTACATAAAAAAGAAATCCATTCCCATTAATAGACCTGAATTTTTAATATTCTGGTCTCTCACTCTTGTTTCAGAGACAGGATTTCCACACTCCTCTCTAATGCCACCTGGGAGGATAACACAGGGTAAAACTCTTCTACCTACCAATTCTGCTACTGGAACAAACATTTACTTATACCTCTACAATGAATTTATAGCATTTACCACAAAAGAAAATAAGATCACTTCATGCAGTTAAACTAGGTACATCTACACTGTCACATTTTTGAAAGCCAATTTACTTGACTACACGTTAAGCAAATCAGTAATGTCAGGAAATCAACATAATCCACAAGATAATCCAGTATCACCGCACAAAAGATGTAACAGGACTTCCCTCTGCAAAGTTTTGTTCTTTTTAATAGTAACAGCGCAACCACCATCCAAGCCAATAAACTAGGCAGTTTATCTGGTGATGTTTCCATTAGCACTGTAAGGAAAACAACAAACCAAAAACTCTTCTGAAATTTTCTAACAGAGAAAATCATTTGCAAGTTGCTAAAACAGAGACCTCTGGACAGAAACACACTCCTCTCCACATTAACTCTCATGTACATTTCCAGCAGACACTAGAAGTCCAGACACTGCACCTGCTGACACTGAGCACCAGTGAAAGGCATCTGACAAAGCACACGGTTACTTCTGCATGTGCTACGCTGGTTTTGACCCTCAACCCAGTGATGTTTTCAATAGTGCCGGTCACGTTCTGAACCACGTAAACTGCTTTCATACCTTTCCAGATTTAATGATGGCAAATTTATCCCTCTCACATCATGGTGAACATGTTCAGTCTCTCTACAGCTTATATTAGCTTGTTTCATCTCACTGTAGCCAGCTACCTCTTTCTTTTGAACTTACTAACACATCGATGCACAGAGCCCCTTTCAATGTTAATTTCTGCTTCCTAGGAAGCCAGCAAAAAATGTGATATCATACCACCCCGTCTTAGTTGTGCGTCCTACAAGTATCTAATGAAGAGCATACCTTAATTAAATTGTTAACTTTGTATCATGTTTCATATCCACACCTAATCCATACAGTTACGTTTTCTCAGAAAACTTTTCTCTTGCTCATAGGCTGTCAGGGTGCATTGGAAGTATCTATTTCCAAGTTACCAGAACTCCATCACAAGAAACACAGTGCAGGCTAAGTCTGACTTCTTCCCTTGCCTGTTAAATAATCACAAAGGATTCCAATTTCTCTTACAGGAGGATCATTTAAATTATTAGGATATAACTTTGATATTATCATTTTCAGTAATTCTGACTCAAAGAAACCAGTCCTATCACATCTTTGCTGTAATCGTTTTTAAATTATAAGACAGTTCAGGTATTGTTACCCATTCTATATTTTCCTAACGGCATTTCCAAAAAAAGAAGACAGACGGGTACTGTGGGATGCTGACCACTCAAAACTCACAAGAAATCAATGCAAGATACAAAGATTCAAACACTACAAGGTCAAGACCATTTATATCAGGAATAGTGCAGCCAGCAAGACTAGGGAAGTGATCATCCCTCTGTACTTGGCACTGGCAAGGCTGCATCTCATATATTATGTTCAGTTTTGGGTCTCTCACTAGAAGACAGACACTGAGGTGCTACAGAGTTTCCAAAGAAAGGCAACAAAGCCAGTGAAGGATCTGGAACACAAGTCTGATGAGGAGTGGCTGAAGGAACTGGGGATGTTTAGTCTGGAAAAGGCTCAGACTATACTGCTCTCTACAACTAGCAGAAAGGAGATTGGGGCAAAACGGGAGGTCAGCCTCTTCTAGGTAACAAGTGACAGAACAAGAGGAAATGAGCTCAGGGGCCGTTGTATCAGGGGAGGTTTAGACTGGATATTAGGAAAAAAACTTGACAGAAGGGCTGTCAAGCATTGGAACAGCTGCCCAGGAAGTGTCTGAGTCACCATCCCTGGAGGTGTTTAAAAGATGCGTAGATGTGGCACTTAGGGACATGGTTTAGTGATGGACTTGGCATTGTTAAGTCAACGGTTGGACTTGATGAGCTTAAAAATCTTTCCAACCTAGATGATTCTATTCCATTCTACAACACTTTTTATTATGTTACCTCTAACTTATTAGTAATTGATCTTTTAGAAGTAATCTAAATATATAATGAGCTTAATTACAGTATAATAGAAAACTGACAGACAGGGAGCTGGCGCCAGCTGCAATGGAAGATATCATCTTCACACGGTTACCAATGAAAACACATGCAAGAAAGTGCAGAGGAAGATATTAAATGTCAGAAGCAATTTGCTTGGAGGAGTTTTTGTTCAGAACACTCAACATGCCTGAGGGCCCCAATTCTGTTATTCTGGATGCAACCAGACAGGAACATCTAAAAAGAAACAAAAAATAAGGAGGAAAAAAGGCTAGTAGCAAAGGCTACTCTGCTAGCCTAAGGAATCTTTCCTCCTTGTTCCTGAGGAGAAACACTAACGTTAAAGGTGGTGGCAGTGGTCCATCAAAGGCAATTTTTTCTACCAGGATTTTGATAAAAAACAATGTGAAACAGACAACTGCAGTTTAATGTGCTAACAACAGCTCTGCAAACAACACCGATAGTAACTGCTCCTGTAGCTTTGATTAACCACTCAATGAAAGACACTCCCCTCCTCCTGTGCTTAAGACTCTGTTCCTAATGTCTTTCTCCTCTGTTTGTGCATACCCATGACCTCATTAATTTATTGACATCATTTGTGGTCTTACACTAATCACAAACTGCTACTGCTGACTTCAAGGCTGAATCTCAGGTATTTCTTATTTTAAGTATAAGGAATAATCTAATTAGGTACAAACATACCCTCTGGATTGGTGTGACAAGATGATGATTAGTTATTTCAAGTTACAAAACACAGCAACAACAGCAAGTTCTTTCTAATTTTATTTAACATCTTCCTCTTATTTACTTAGCTTTGTTAAGATAAGATGGTGTGTTATATGTTATCTAATTCATGGAATGAAGACGCTGGCCTTTCTGAGTAACCTTCTGGCACTGGCAGCACTTGTTCCTGGACAATTGCCTAGGGAATCATTACTTCTTTTTTAAAAAAATAAATAAAATAAAAAGAAGAGCCATTTCTAGCATGCATTAAAGAATCTTCCAATCTGAGAGGTGATGTTTTAAATCAATTAAGCACTCAATGTGCCTCAGTCCTAGCTACCAACATGTCAAAGTAAAGCTGTATCTATTCTAGTAAAAAAATATCACTAGCAGAATGAATTACCTGAGCATGTCTTAAATGCACCACCTCAAAGCTGTTATATGTGAAAATAACATATGTCTGCCTTGATTTACCTTACTAAGTTCAGCAGTAATACAAGATTGTAAAATGCTATTCTGCAACATGCTCCTTCTCCCTGCCTATGCAACATTTGTCTCAGCCCTTATGCACAGAGGTGGGATGCAAACAGAAAGCTTACCAGGTCTGAGCTGCAAAAAAGATGGGTATCCTGAAGCAGGTATGATTCAGTAAATTTCTTGGAATCTGGCAATTCGGAGAGTCAGACACATCTTCTTTAGCTCAATTCTGCTCCCATATGCTAGGAGAGGTACACACACTACTTGCTAGAATATCAGAAATATTTGAACATTTTGGTTATATGATCTTCATGAAACACTAAAGCTAAAATTGCCAACATTTCTAGACCACTTTTTAAAGCGCATGCTATCCTGCTATTTCCTTGTGCATATAAACATTCTAATATACTTCACATTCAAAAAAGCTGGTCTCACAATAAAACATCAGTTTGAGGAACAGATGAAATACTTCACCAAATCAGGCAACCAAGCAGAAATAATAATTGAGTGCAATGCTTCTGCAATGATCTGTTCAGATTAGATAGTACGTATTTTATTTGTAGTGTTGCATGGGTGAGTGGTGTTAAACTTTCAAAGGGAAGAAGCAACAGATGCAGACAGTAAAAAATGCAAATGCTAAGCTACAGGAAGGTAGGAGGACATTTCCTGCAATTACAACAGTTAATAGCATAAATAGCCCTCAGAAAAGTCACCTGGGTGTCTCTCTACAAGTAAACTACATCACCTATTGTTTTCCATGTTGAAATCATCTGTTACCTAAGAGCAGATGTGTACAGAAGGAAAAACAGGAGCTGCATGTGACTTCTGATATCAATAACTTGCCTTTTACGAAATGAAGGCTAGCTACACTACACACAATGAACTGTTCAACTTTTCAGATGGTTAAACCACGTCTGCTATGCTTCTTGTAGAATGAAAGAAGGGAAGAGAATTTCTGATATACAGTGTGTTGACCCTCTAAAGGCAGCACAGTTAACTGAATATTACAGTTAATCTATAAATCTTGCAGTTTTCAGGCAAAAATTTAGAAACAATTCTTTATGCTGGATCCATAAAACCCAGTACAACAGATTCTGTGAATGACTAGCACCAAGTGTTTCATATATCCAAAATGCAAGCCAGCTTCTCAAATACTTGTTCCAAAATTGCAACCCAACAGTAAAACAACTACTGCTAAAAGTAATTTGTCAATACTACATGAGATGGAGATCATCTAGGAGAAAAGAATACAGAAACATGCAGAACTGATTTTTTTTCTATGGTTTTGAAACAAATTAGCTGTCACTGATTTACAGAATAACAAGAAATACTAATTAAAGATACTCAAGTATGTGAGCATGACTGCTGGGAAAATAATGCAAATAATTGACTAGCTAGTTAGCCCCTAAGAGAATGCCAGCATTGGACAGTTCTTGAAATTGAGAAGAAATGGTGTAGGTCTTGTATTAATTCATCATTCCATTCACTGCAAGTCAGTGACAGATGACTGTGCCAACGTTGCAGAATTAATAATCAGCACTTCCAGCTGGGAAATACAAGTTCAACCTTTTTGAGCCTTTGGATGCACACTGTATGTGTTAAGACACAGTAAACCAGAACATGTCCTACACATACTGGCTGTGGTGAATTTATTTATTTTTAAAACCAAGAAAGGAAAATTGCACTCTCTGAGATTTGAGATACCAGTGAGTTTAGAGAAAGACAGAAGAAACAATTCCTCACAGAAGGATTTCCATGACCCACTGCTGCACAGTTTGGAACCAAAACTCAAATGCCGTAACAAGGGTATCTTGAACAACGTACGCAGGCATCTATTTTCACGTGAGGACAGAGTGTGTAGGATTTACTGTAAAGACTAAATACTTTGGTCTTTAAATCAAAAATGAGACAAAAAAAAAATCCTACAAATTCTGCCTGGGTTCCAATGCTGACTGTTCAGATATAATATTCAACATCAATTTATTTTTACTTACAATCCTTTGATCACAGTTTAGAAGTCCTGCATTTGTTTCACTGGGTTTTTTTCTTTCTTTTAAGGAACAATAAAAATGGTCAATGTCTACTTTCTGTTTCTTACAAACAAGGTGAAAAAGTTTTTGATCAGATCTCCCTTTTGACATTCAATGTAAGCTGTACCAACAGCAGCATAGCCAAGAGAAGTGGTTATTCCCCTTTATTCAGCTGTCCTTAAGCCACATCTGGAGTACCACATGCAATTTTGGCTCCTCTCAGGACAAGAAGTATGTTGACAAATTTTAACAAGTTCAGGTGAGGGTCCCCAAGACAGGACTGGAGCTTAAAGTCCTGTGAGAAGAGGCTGTAGGACCAGGGTTCATTCAAGACCCTTTCACAGGCACCGCACAGTAGCCCCCAACACCTAAGAGGAAAAGGCAGAGTCAGGCTCTTTACAAAGGTGTTATTGAGAGACAACAGCCACAAGCCAAAGTTGGGAGGATATAAAGGGGGGGAAGGAAAACAAAAATCCGCACAGTCACCTAACTACTAGAAGAGGCTGTAGACCTCCATTCTCAGAGACTTTCAAAACCCAACGGGAAAAAGCCCTGAGCAATCATGTTTAAATTTAGTGTTGGAGATGGGAGAAGAGACCCCCTGAAGTGCCTTCCAGTCTGGGATGCTATGAAGAGGGAAACACAGAGTCAGACCAGAGCCCATCCTGTAATCACCAAGAAACCTTGCAGTGGAGCGACCAACCTCAACCGCTTCAAAAGAATGTATGAGAAACCCAAACCGAGTAACTATGGAATTACTCACTCCACAGGAGAACATTATTCTTTCTCCTCAAAACAGAGGCTCGTTTCAGTGACTTAACTACCTCATCCTTTTTGGAGTTCTTGTGTCGTTGGGTTTTGGTTGGGTTTTTTTTTTGTTCATTTGTTTGCTTGTTTTTCCAACTACTACATTCCTATTTAAGTGTATTTCAACAACTACTACCATGCATTAATTATGCAGGCAGGATACTCTGGTGATAAGACTTTCTTGTTCCTTCCAGTCTGCAATATTGTTTGCAATTTCCTTGCAATCCTTCCAGCACTGGAAAAATTGTGCTACTTTCCCACTTCAAGGGTAACAGGAAAACAGCTTCCTCCACAGGGGGAAAAAACAAACTGAATTCCCCCAAATACAGTAACAGTAAATACAGGCAGGAAAAAACCTGATAACCTTCTTCTATAATTCTACTAACTACAACTGCTTCACTCTCCAGGGGACGCTAATGACCGTTTGGGACCTTCTGCCATTTCCTTACTACTGCCAGTATAGCTCACCACTGAGCTGCCAAGTTGTAGGAAACAAGATTCGTGTACTGTCTCATTTCTGCATTTTAATGTGGATGGGAAGGGATCAACTTAAATTGATTAGACCAGCCCTCATTTCTAGACCCCCAAAATGGCACAGTGGGGTTGTCTTACACCCTTCAGTATGTCTGCATGCTGTAACAAAAATGTAGACTCGGCTTACTGAGGTTGCCAAAAGTTGACAGTGACTTATTTCACAAAACGTTATTGTATCTTGAAGCAGTTTTTTGCTTAAAACACAGTGGTACAATAAACTGAAGGATCTTTTCAAAGGATGCATAAAACCAGTACACTTACTTTTGCTTTCAGCAAATTAACAAGAAACATATTTGTAGAGATCTTCACACAGCTGTGATATTTGCAGACGACAATGAAAAGCTGTGAGAAACAGGTTTTGATATTTATGTAAACTAATGGGCATGATGATTGAGTTTGTTGACTCAGTTCAGTAAGAACAAATGGCTTACATGTTAGACACTACAGACCGGTATTTTAAGATACATTTTATCAATAGATTTGTACATATACACAGTATTTCTTGTACTGCATTTTGCCTCAGAGTATACACATAGACATTGTGTTCCAAGGTTAAATAAATCAAAACATTAGAACTTGGGGAGGAAAGTTGTACTGCGTTGAGGAAGTGTAAAATAGGGTCCATTTTCTCAGACTTGGGACGTCTCTCATGACAAAGGCATCACTTACAGAAGAGCAATGGAAAATACATGTCACTGAATGCTAACCCTTCTAAACATTATAGGGCCCACGGTTAAGAGCAACCAGCCATTAAACAAGGAGATGAAGTCAATTACTGGATTTATTTCAAAAGGAGGTGGGAGTACATTTAAGCCTTGTGTGGTACAGAGTAAATATGATTTGAGCAGCTGACTAGGCTTTTCTCCACCATCCACTGCATTTTGTGTTGTACCTTAGGGAATAGGAAGGTCATTTTACCTGAAAATCAGTAAACAGTGAAGCTCTGAACTAAGCTGTATGATACTAACAAGCACAAGAGTAGGCTCACAAAAGAAAGATGAGGAAAGTTTTCAAACAGAACTACACCCCATGGAAATGACAGTCCCCTCCCAAGAAGCAATAGGGAAAATGCATTTTTATAGTAAAACTGACATGTACATTATTGCCTAACAAAGATATCAAAGGTCCTGACCAATATACCATATAATAAGAAAAGGATGAAAGCTTAGGAAAAGAAAGATGCACCACATTAGGCAAGAAGGAGAAGCTTATTTATCATAAAAGTAAATCACAAAGAGTTCCCCTAATCAGGAAATGTATGAAAATAGTTAATAAAACATCTTTAAAAACTCAGGAGAAGCTTTTGTTCTGCTCTCTTAGAAGAAGAAACCTGATCAGACTTTGGAAGAAAACAACCAACAATGTCAGAGAAAATGTGACATCAAAGCCTATCTATAGGTTCATGAGAAAAAACTTTGTGAAATGCATGAACTATGGGGATTAAGGTCTTTCCAGTTGAAACATGTTATCACAAAGAGACAAACAGACACATTATCACACTGAGGGTTTTTTTGCTTGATTACATACTGAAACGATGGAAGAAAGTGCTCAGTTTTATTATGTTCACCAGAAGCTTTGTTTTTAACAATGGAGTAATGACATTTTATGAAAAAAAAAGTTGGTTATTAATTTCCTTTCAATTTACAGAAAATAAGCTATGGAAGTGATACTTATTATTTACATAGCACTACACTGCAAATAAACAGGCCTAGCATTTAGCTAACAAAGAAGAGATGGGTCACACTTCATAGATCTTTATTCTCTAAATTAAACGTAATTGGGCGTGTGATAAATGTCTACAGATGAAAGAAGAATCAAAAAGTTCATGCAGTTTCTCTGGCTGTCGGCACATCTATCACAAGCACTACAACCTGAAGAAAGCAATCTTATCATCTAGCATTTAGAAAAGTGGTTTTTTTTTTCTACACAGAAATATATACATTGCCAACAAAGAAAATGCTGATGTTATCAATGACAAAATATAGAAAAATCCAAAAATGTAGAAAGTAATTATAATTCCATGCCTGCCACTGAAAGTGCACTCCTTTTAAAAGGTGCCTGCAATACACATATCCCAGAAAGTCTGATCTCTGATGAAGTTTCAAACAGTTAAAACACGTAGCTTCTTTTAAGTTGTTATCTTGTAGGAGTGGATCTATGTACGTATCTGTGCCAAAAAATGGAGTGTGTTATTAAGGAATGTAATAGGACAAATCTTTAAAATTCTAAGCATTGAGTGAAGGACCAAGGAATCAAAACACATTTTAGCAATCACATTACAGCTATGAATACTGTTTAGCAATAATCTCATAGAAGTAGGCCAACAAAATGCCAACATGAGCTAATATTTATTTACAGCAGTAAAAGTTTTTTTGCATAAATCAGGATTTGTGGAGACAAATTACCTTCACTAGCCTTTGGCTTATGAATTAAACGATTCTCTGTGACCAGGAAAATGCTATTCTGAAAGATGTCATAAAAAGCCACAAATATACCAAGGGAAGAAAAACACAACACAAACAGGTGCAGCCACTATGGAAAAATTTTGCATGTTCCAGATATTTTCCAACATATGAGCATGTACAAAAAATTCAGAGTAACTGTCACTGTACTTACCTGCTACATGTTAGCAGATGATTTCCTAGACAAGCAAATCCACAGTATCAGTGATATGTAATGCTGCAATCAGCATCATGTTTTACAGTTGGAGATTTATCAATCTGGAGAAAGGCTTACTTTCAGATTGCAAGGTGGGTAGAACACTGAATCATTCCTTTTGGAGCCTTTGGAACTTCAGTCTGCATTTAACAAAAGCTAAACTAAAGGTAAAGGCTAAACATACGCTTGCAACTTGGAATACGTGACTGCTAGCAAAAGGAGTTCAATGTCCTCTAAAATACCCAGGAGCTAATTTCTTTATTAGCATGTCTTTTACACCCTCACCCCAGAAAAATCAGCATATAGTTTATGAGTGGTATTAGCATGACTAGGGAAAAGACAGCACCTGTTTGGTATCTCTTTACCCAAGCAGGGTTTCAGTGTCCTTCAGCACAGTGAGAATCCAAAACACATCCCCTTATCTGTTAAAGAAATAATTCTCAGTCCCCCATGCGATTTGTCAGGGGGCAGAATTGACCCTCACCCCAATGCCCCTTAAATACTTCAGGTTTAACTTATGGTTATGTCAAGCAACATTAACAAATTAGTGGCTTGGAAACAGTAGACAGAGTATGTAATGTCGGCAATCCCATGCTTTGTAATATTTTGCCAAAAAGGGAGTGATTAGTGTATCACTCACAAACACACAGACTCACTTCTTGAAGTTTTACTTTATTTCCAAAAGAGCTTCCAAACTGAAAACTACATGAATGAGCTCAGAGAGGAGCTACGCTGCACTTTCTGACGTTTCAAACTGTACCAGTATAGCATCCTAAAACTCTTTATTTATGGGGAAGGCAGCTTTACATAATTATCATCCCTTTCTCCAGAAGTGGACAATTGATAGGAAATTCAGAGCTGTTAAGTTCTACAGTTAAACTTAAAAGTTGATTTTATGCCTTGCAAATGTTATTCTAAAGTATTAGAGTAAATAGAACACTAGACTGTTGTTGATTTAAGTGATTATACACACTTTTTCCCATCCAAAGGATTATTTACTAAGGCAACAAACTGAAAAGGAATCAAAGAGTACACTTTCTTTGAGTCACAGCAGAGTTCACCCACAGAATTCATTGCTACAGGGTATCATCGAAGCTAACGCTGCAGCTTGGAATTAAAGATATAAAAGAAATTAAGATACAAAATAGCAACCTTAATGTGACATTCAGGTTTTACAACTATCTACTCAAGACGGGAAATAGACAGGTAAGACTCTCAGGAGAAGAGGAGAAGTGCATTAATTCAACCACATCCTGAATGTAATGCATCAAAGGACACACTTCTAGCAAATGCACCAAAATAAAAGTATTATATAATTCAACCTGGGGACTTTTTTTTTTTTTTAATATTGAAAACCTTGAGTCAGTTTATCCGACAAAACGACCCCCAGTTTCATATATATATACCAGTTATAGATATCACCAATATACCAGTTTCAGTAGAAGAATCAGAGGATTCTGTCACTCATTCCTGCCAGCAACACATGCGCTTTTTCTGAAAACTTACCTGCATGCTGCCAGCTTCTGACCTGCTTAGCTTCAGAGTTCTGTCAGGATGACAGCATGAAGACCTGTGATCACCACAAAAGGAACGTCACAGAAAACTTTTACCCCAGAAAACAAACCTGGATTGATTTAGTTACAAATATCGATCAATCTGCTGCAACACAGACAAAACTAAGCCCCTAAACCCCTACTCTACAGCCTTTTTACTAGCTTCACAAGTCATACTTAACAGTACCTTTATAATTGATAAAGATATTACACAGGGTTGTGCAATCTACTTGACTACAGACTTTTCACTAAGTAGCACTTGCTAACATCATTCTTCAAGATAGAAGGCAAACAGCCTATTTCTTAGAGTGCTGCAGTCCAACAGGCAAAAGTATTTACTGATATTCTTGAAGTGAAATGTTATCCTCAAAATAAGACACTTCGGCTTCACAAGGGCTATTGCTTCAATGTGAAAAGACACACAGAAAAGATATGTAGAGAAGGAAAGCTGGAGTGCAAACACCAAGCAGCTTTAGATGCATGTGAAAAAGATTTTAGTGTTAATGAAGGAGTGCATCATTTGAAGTCCCTTCCATGTGACCTCCTAGCAGGGCCAGCCGTTCTGAAGTCAGTCTGCTTTTGCCAGCATTTGCAACTCTGCTGCTCCAACACACATGCCAGTAAAGCCATACCATGAAATTATTTTGATGCTTTAGTGGTTAAAAGTGTCGCACTCCATCTCTCCAGCCTGCTAACAATTTTTGCCTCTCACATTTCTGACTTTCAGCAAACTACCTGAAATTAAAGAGCACTGTGCCTACACAATACAGGTGCAATAACAGTACCATTCCCTTCCTTGACCTCTCTCAGAAACATCCTCAGAAAAAATGAGTTATCTGTCCCCAAAAAAACATAGTTCTGTCATTTCATGCTATGATTTTACTGCTCTCATTTAAAATAAATGAATAAATTAATTAATGAGAGAATGTACCTCAGTTTTCAAGACAGAAAAGGAATTTCATGCATGACACTATTTGCAACTGATACCCAGGAGCTCCAGCACTACAAATAAAGGATCCAAATGCTTTCCAGTTCATAGTCACCAGGCCAGCTGCCCACTTTCTCCAAGTAATTGTCTCCAATGAGCTGTCTCCCACTGACTTCCATTCCCAAGTTCAACACTGTCTGTGGAACAAGCTATCTACCAGGCAAGCCTTGCAAATTTATATATGTTCTGGTTTTCTCTCATTTTAACCATTTACTGGATTCAAACTACTTAACAGAACAGTTAGAGTAAGTAAGTAGAGGTGACAAGAACATAACGGGAGACATTTTGTTCCCATTTTTTGAAGGAGGCACCTTTAAAGAGAGTATCCCAGGCTATGTGCTACGGGGAAGCAGAGGCAGTCAACCTGAGATGGATGTTTGAAGAAAGAGAGCACTGTGTTGGTGGATGACTGCTGCCTTCCCGCTCTCCACAAAACACTTTTCTCTGGATCTTAATTGACCTAAGATGGAAGCCACAGAAATGGAAATGACATTTACTTTCTGCGCACAAGAAAATCTAATACAGTGCCTACAAGCCTGGAAAACACTGCTCCTGCAAGGTCATATATTTTTCCCCTTTGACACCTTTCACCTGCTCTGACTGAACTAGGCAAAACTTCCTTCAATAAAAGAAGCCAGACAGATTTCTGAAACATTTGAACAGGGTAAGAAAATTAACAGCCATTTTAGTATCTCTCGTGCACACTGGCAGCCAAGTCAATTTTTCTCAGCATGCTACCCATTAAGGGGTTCCTACACTTCCTGTTGCTGGGACTAACGTTTTTATGAGTGTTCTGGGAAAAGAACGGTTTTAAAATGTATCGGGAAGTCTATGTGAGTCTCCCTCATGCTGTTCCCTATCATTCTTCACAGTACATCATAATAAATATTTCCCAGTGCCACCACAATGATGGAGGAGCAGGGAAGAAAAAAAGAAAAACCAGTTTTATCTTTGCCTTCTTTTCAGTAGCTGACCAATTTTAGAGTGTAACAGTCACCACTCTAAATAACTATGTGAAGTTTATTTCAACTTTAGAAGCATAGCAGAGTTTTTTAATGTGTATGTATACACATATGCACATGTATATAACCTCACTATGCAAATTACCCTCTAGTCTGACCAGTCTTGCACAACTTGCTTTGTCATCACCCTGACCTCACCTGTGCAGGCTGGCACATGAAACTCATCCGGCTACCTGAAAACTGCACCACAAAGTCATATTGTACCATCATTTTTAAACAACCCCCTCCAGAGAAATCCAAAACAATAATCCAAGCATGGTACGGCTCTCTGCCTCCACAGATTTGCCTTAATAATTCTGCACTGTCCAAACTATTCTGCCTATAGAAAATGTGAATAGTAATAATTCAAAGCATCAAAACATATAGGGAGGAACAGAATTCTGTACTGTTTAAAACATACAATTTAAACAGCGTTTTAGTGCCTGCTAATGTAGCTATGCAGATACTCCCCCTCCAAAGTCTTCAGCAATACTTGTTAATTTGAGGACTAAAGTCACAGAGCACACGCAATCATGCTGGACTCTACCTTTTCCTTCCAAGGCAGAACAAGGACCCCAGTCCTGCAGAGGCACTTCCAACAACTGAATATACATGGGTTTGAAAATACCACGCATGCTCTAAAAAACATTCTCTGTAACACATCACTTATATCTCGAGAAGCTGATAATTCTGATTCATTTGATATCACTATGATGAAACACTATGACTGAAAGAAATAAAAGCAATTCCCAGCAGGAGTTCAAAGATTTGGCTTGAAGAAATCAAGTGAAAGGTTTCAACTAATATCTGAACTCTGCCATCTACAAAAACTCCAAAATATTTGCTTTTTACCTGACATCACTTACCAAACTCTAATACTTGTGCTCACCCACACAAAACACAAACCAACTTTCTAGAAGCTTCTACAATTCCTACTTTATCTTCATTCAAGAGTTCAGAAAGCAAGCGTAACTTCTTAGAAGTGCTTGGGCAAGGCAGCTAGCTCACTGAAGCCCATTTGGTGGTAACACACAATCCAACAGCATCAGTCAGACACCAGAGAAAGCTGTTCTCTCTAAGCACTGCTTTTCCCAGCACGCCATTTGAAAATAACATTATTTTGCTTAAAAGAAAACTAATGAATTGTGTGTGAAGTAAAACAACTGGAAGCAGAATAATTGAAAATTGTTATCAAGTGATGTAAACTGCAACTTTGTGGTTAGAGTATTTAAAAACCAAAGGAAGCAATTAGCAAAAGATTGTTCGGATGCCTTACTTAAAAATCATGTTTTGCATGTTTCAAGTTCATATGAGTAACAAAAAAAAAAAAGACAGGTTCATGCCAGGGCTCCAGCTTTAAAAAACAAAAAAACTTCCCACCACCAGTGCCAAAAGCTCCCTCTACTCTATTTTATTATTTGCTTTTTCAGCATTGTACTATTACGATACAGGAAAATATCACATTAATCTCAATATCACAGTAATCTCAACTGAAAAAGCAAACCAAACAGATCAAACTCACTCCATCTTACTACATAACACAGTACTTCATTTGCAATGAAGTTTATTTACCATTACTGTGATTTACCATTTAGGCTCTAGTTTTGCATTAGACTGAACATAAGATTTCATCATGAAAACAACATGGTGGAGGATCAACTTTGAAGTCAGAAGCCCACAATCAGCTTTTCAATCCCAGAGGCTTTTTTTCTCATACGTGTTAAATTTCCTGTCTTCAGCAGACACTCAAGACACATCATTCTTGAGCTTTAAATGGATACATCTAGGATTACCCACAAAAGATTACACTCTTTGGTGCTCCAGATGTGATCCTAAAAAAAATCTTACAAGGAACTGTGTTTTCCCACTTACATGGTGCTAATCAATGCCTGGAAAATATTTCATACCAGCAAAGATAATCAGCATTAGTATTTCATTTTATTTAAACTAATGATATTAGTAAGGGTTTAAAGTATTAACCATTTCTAAAGTAATTAAAGAATCAACTTTCAGCTTAGCAGATGTGTTATTTTTAATGAGTTTGCCACAGCTGCCACTGCTCATCAGGGTCCTTCAACCCTGCTACTTTCTACCCTCAGAAACAGAAAAGCAAATCATACCATGATAAGAAATTACAGTAACCTTACATTTTAAAATCAGATTCTGAACTGAAAGAACAATTCTGTATTACCCCCTTTCGGCACTGCCCAGAGAGGGGTGGGAAAAAGAAGGCATCACTCTGAATAATGCGTACTCACGTCCTTTCAGCTGCAGATGCAACCCCACTGTAAAAGCCATACAAAAAACCTCTGATATATGATTTCTAAAAGGCCTTTTTCCAGAAGCCCATGAAACACTTCCTTGATGCTTTGGAAAAGAGGACAACATTGGCTCAAAGATAACTCAGGTGCAGACCCAAGAAAAGTAAAGTGAAGGAGGCTGAACTAGGTTTCACCCTAGTAAGGACTCTGCTAACAGCTTGTAAAGGGGAAAAGAATAACAGGCAGAGTAAATGAAGGTAAAAGAAAAGCTGTTTGTCCATTTACTGATTTTTCTCTCAAATCCAACTGAACACTATCACTAGGTCCAAAATCAAAAAGCTCCATAGTGGGATTTCTCTTTCATACTCAAGAAAGGAAGTCCCTCCTTCATGTTTCATATTTCTATTAATCTTCAGATGAGTAAGATTTATGACCATATGCAATTCATTACAACATAAATTCTCACCTGTGGAAGTATTACTGCAATGAGAAAATACCTCAGTATTACCATCAGGAACTGGGACAACAAAACAATTTTATATGAACTTATTTTGGTACAGAAAGAGCTTGGCAAGAACCAGATTGAGCACCTGACAGAACAATACCTCCACTACTTTAATACCACAGCTAGATGCTATATTATTAGAGTAATATAAACAAATTCCACTTGAACACAATTTATTTTCCAGGGACTTTCCTCCTCCCCATATGTCTTTCCAGCCAATTCATCCTCATCTATTATCCAACCATATTTCACCAGTTTAAGGAGAATACGGATGGGGCCCAACAGGTTTCAAACAGGGGGGCGCCCTGCGCCCAACCCTGGCGCTGAAAGACCTGCCTAGTACCACCACCCCTCGGCCTTGAGGGCCATTTGCCGCCTTCAACACCTACCACCCCTCAGCCCCTCTGCACACAACGTTCCTGCACACTGGCCACCAAGGCACCGAAATCCAGGCACACAGGGTGACAAAGCAGACGGCGGCCCCTCACCTGCTGCCGCGGACCTGGGTAACTGTGCCCGCTCAAGCCCCAGCAGCAGCCACCAAGCTAGGGCCTGGGCACCTGCAGGGCGGCCACAGGTTCTAGAAAGGGCAGCAAGCGGGTGCAGGTGCTGGTGGGCTGGAAAGCTGTCTCCATCTCACTTTTCATACAATCCCGCAATCACAGAGCTCACCATATTGCCTCAAGCAATACAATAAGAAAAAAAGTGCGTTTTCACTCCCAGCTCATGGAAGCAAGAGGGAAGCACCGGGGAGCGACCTGGGAGTAGGGGAGTGCCTCTGGTGGGGCTAAGGAGGGTCCGCGACCTTCTCCCGGAGGAGAGGTCGGAGGTAACGGGGAGCGCGGGGCACCTCCCGGGAAGAGTGAAGGGCACATGCTGACATCGAAACGCGCTGGCCAGGCCACCACGGGGCTTCTCAAGGACAAAGGGTGCGCGGCTGGGGGGGAGCTGCTGGGCAGCTCTGTCCCGGGATGCCGATGAAGCCCCTAGGATACCTGCACCCCGGGGTGGGAGGCGGACCCCGCAGCCTCTCTACGGCCAGGAATAGGCTAAAGGCGGCCGGGCTATGGGGGGGCCCCGCGGCGGCCGCGCAAGTGAGAGACGGCCTCGCTCCGCCGCCCGCAGAGGATGCGCGGCGCTGATCGCAGGGGCATTTCCTTCCGCGCCGTGCGGGCGGTAGGCACCAGCTCCGGCCCCGCTTTTCCATCTCCCTTCAGCAGCCCGGCACCAGCCCTAGCCCTGTACTCCGCAACGGTAGGTTACACGGCGAACCCGTTAGATCCAACCGATCTAACGAGTAATCGTTGTTTATTCAGAATTCAATTTTCAAATTGTGCGGAAGCATGGATTGTATTAACATATTCACCCGTGGCTGGACACCGCGGCTCTCCATCTAAAAGTAATGCGTTTTTTGGATGGCCGCCTGTTAAGTAACGCGATTTAATAAACTGCAATTATTTTCTCTCGAAATAAGATAAATCTCCCTCCTGAAGACCCCCAGAAAACTGGTCCTTCTGAAACAGCTCACTCCCCGCTTTTACAAAGTACCCCCAGAACCCCAGCACTGCAGAGGAGCCAGGAGGGCGAACACCAATTCCTCCTCTCGCTCTCTCACACCTTCCCCTAGGATGCGAAGTGATTCGGGGTGACGCGAAGTCAGCGGCTGGCTTTCCGAGCGGGAAGCCGCGGAGAGCCACTGAGCCCCGCGAAGCTCGGCACGCCGGCACTGTGGGGCGAGCCGTGCCACGCGTGCGAGCTCCGCACCCCAGGACGGCCAGCGACAATAAAAATAACCATACCAACACCACCAAGCAACAACAAATATATGAGAAATAAGGGGTAAGCAAAGAAGCTGAAAGTTTTCTAGTGAAAGAGCGGACCGTGGGAGGTGCCGCGCGGAAGGAGCGCGGCGCATCCCCTTGAGCCGCGGGCTCGGCTGGCAGAGAGGACCGTCCCGCAGCCCCGGGACGTGCACCGACCCGGCGACAAGCCTACGGACGAACAAACAGACGGAGTGACATACCGGCAGTCAGACACACGGGTAGGAGCAGCCGGAAGGTAAGCCCGCACACCACCTCGGTGGCCATCGCGGCGGGGTGGGGGTCGCGGCCAGCCGGCAGGAAAGCCGTCCCCTCTCTGCGCGCCACCGCCGCTCCTATGTCCGCCCGTGCGCGGAGCCGCCGCCACGGCGGAGCATCGCCCGTCCCCTCTTCTCTTCGCCTCGCCTCAGCCGCTCCGCCTCATGCCTCCCGCCGCATGCCGGCGGCAGCCCATGCAACCAGCGCCGTGCCGCACCCCTGCCAGGGGCACACACACGCCCGCCCCCTCGGGGCTCCCCCCACCGCTGTTTTCCCGCCCTCCTTCCGTCCGCCGGACAGCGCAGAGCGACCCCTCCGCACCGACGGCGCGGGACCAGCGGACCCTACAGCTCGCCCCGTGAGGAAACTGCCCCGCGCCCCGCCCCGACAGGGCCGGGCCGCTCAGCGAAGAGGCCGGCCGCGCGCTGCCTGTCCATGCCTATGCCCTGCCCCTACCCCGGCCTTTGCCGCGCCCTTACTCCTGCCCATGCCCATGTGCCTACCTGCTGCCCATGTCCCTACTCCTGCCTCTGCCCCTACTCCTGACTCCTTTTCTCTGGCGTGTCCTTACTCCTGCCCTTGCCCTAAGTCCTGCCCCGTGCCCTCGCCGCTGCCTGCGAGTCCCGTCCGCGTCGCAGGGACTGTTCTGTCACTGCGCTGCCACCCCCAGCTGGCTCCTGTTCGCAACTTAAAACCTCATCGGTTTTCCTTAACGTTTCTTTTTGTATTGGTTTGTTTTCGTGTGTGGTTTATTTATCTGCGTTTTGTTGTTTGGGGGTTTTTTTACTGGAATATTTATTATTATTATTGTTATAATAAAATTGCTATTCACCAAAAACTTCTGATTTATACTTTTTTTTTCTTGAGTGGGGGAGCAGTTTTCTCCAGTTTGTTCAATCCCCCCTACCCCTCCCCTATGTTTCAGCAGGGCATTTAGGTCCACAAGAAAAAAATAGATCTGCGGTCGCTGGAATGTATTTCACTTTTCTGGAAAGCTTTTTACCCTTTAAAATACAGTGCGGGTTGGAACATGCGGTGGGTTGAAAAGGGCCGTTTCGAGGCTCAGCTGGTGTGTCCCTGTGTGTGTGCTGAATAAACCTAATAGCCTGGGTTGAAATAGTAATGCTGTAAAATAGAAAGTTATTAATGTTATTAATACAAGTAAAAGGCCATTTAATCTTTGGCACTGTACTGCAAGACCTCCCACTTAACTGAGGTGAGCTCAGACAGAACGTCCTCTTTGTGGGGTAGTGCTGGAGATAACTCTTCAGTCTCCTGCAAGATTTGGAGTAGGAAAAAACAGGAGCAGTGACCCTGTGGTCTTCAGCATAAATTCCCAGGGTTTCTTCCCAGTGAAGGACCTCATCCAGCCTTCCTTCAATATAGGAAGTCTTAGATTTGTTCTTGAAGTCCTGGCTTTTTGACTCCTTGTAATTAGTTAAGTATCTTTTGCTGTTGCATGCGCTTTAGAATACATACTTTCATACCGCTGTTGCAGAGAAAACTTAGCAAACATGGGTTTGACTCACAAAAGGGTCTTTTGAAGAAAAAGATAATTTATTTTTTGTTTTGAGGGTTCAAATGATAGGTGTGGAGCCATGTGGACATCTGGTTTTTGTTTTATGAATGATGGCAATTATTCAGATACAACAAAACAGGCAAACTGATTTTTATATTTGAAGAGTAAAGAACTCCAGAGTTACATATATGAAAATGCTCGAGGAAGCTAAGAAAAATCAACTACAGGTACTAATTCAATGTACCAAATGAGTCCATTATGAGGACGCAGATCACAAAGGACCTGTATCACAAAAAAACCTGAGCCTTTGCTGAAGAGGTATGGTCATTTCACGCCCATACAGGAGAGTGTGCATAGAAATTAAATATCACATCTTCCAGTGTTACAGGCAGAGCGTAACAAAGCCCTGCCCCAGTAGTATGAATGTGACACTTTAACTCATTGACGGGGCACAGACTGGGGAGATTGCTCCCTTACTTCCCACTTTCAGGCCCAGCACAGTTCTCCCGGATGTGTCGGCAATGAACCAAGCCTGGAGATTTGTTTCTCAGTGTTCTAGCATGGGTTTCTCTACACATTGATCTCTGTGTATATGCCTAGTGATCATGTCTGTACACAGTAAAATACCAGGATCGAGTAGGACTTCATCTGCTAGTGATCAGCCCATGGCAAAGTGACTGCAGCATTGTTTCATGACCACAGGGTCTGTTTCCAAAACTCAGTTCCTGAGGCAAGTTTCCTTGCCTTAGAGGCTCCAAAGCAGGCAGTTAATGGGGTAGTCTGTATGTGTAGGATACATGCAGAGCTGAAATATTCTGTGCACTTTGTCAGCACATGTTCAGCTATTGATCAGGATTCTTTTTTCTGTTCAGTCATCCAGATTCACTAACACACGGATGAAGTATTTATTACTTTAATAGTACCGTTGCCAAATACTTTGCTTTCTGAAACACTGATTTTAGTCTAATATTTGGGAAATAATTAGCCAGTTTTCAATACTTAGCGTTCACAAGGTATGAAAAGCAGACTTAAAATCCATGTATTGAGTGGCTCCTCACCTCCTGCCAAGCTGTTCATCTGCTGCAAAATCTGTGCAGCCGCAGTGCCACCTTTTGGCTAAAACGTCTGCTAAATGACAACCTTTCTTCCTCGCAGCTGCTGGGAGTTAACTGTTTGCAGACATATAATTTTGAGAGAACCATCGTCCAACCACACCTCTGTAGTGGTAAGAAGTATTAAAAAAAGATGTGAAGCCTTACCAAGAATCGTGTACAGTGCCTGGAGTTCAGCTGTTGACAGGAACAGTAAGTGCATTAACCTGAAAATTGGAGCAGGGCTTTTAGCCAGCATGGAAACAATAAAACATAGGACTCTGACTAAAATAGGTAATACAGAAAGAGAAACTGGATTAATGGAAAAGTGTCTGTCGAATTAAGTGTACATAGTAGAGAACAATGTCTAGAGGAGAGACAGGAGTTTATTTAGCTGACACCAGTTTTGCAAGAGACATAAAAAGCAGTTTGAATATAAAGCAAGAAGGCTGCTTCTTCCCTAAGGGCATGCAACTCAGTGAAATCACACTGTGGCCTACACAGTTTTTCTCTTTCTATCTGCAAACCAGAGGAAATTGCCAGGCTGTATAAGTCCTACAGAGTACAGTAAATGTGCTAACAGTAAATGCAACAATCCCACCACCAACCATTTCTTTCCCTTCTTTTCAACTACCAGGATCTCAGACACTCCATTACCAGGTGTGTAACACCACCTCAGGTGAAAACATTTTAGCAGTAGAGAGGTTGAAGAAGCCTTAATGAAGAGAGAGATGAAGAGCTTACTTAGATTCACAAAAGAACAAACTTCAGTTGTGAAGAGACTTGTTCTACCTCACCTGGTCACCTTTCCTGTAGCAGTAACTTGGGGCAATTTTGGAAAAACGTTGCCCCTGCTTCACCCAACATGCAAAATCAATTGCAGTTAACAGAGTTCAGCGGCCAAGAGAGTTACTGGGGGGAAAAAGTCCAGAATATATTGTGTCACAGGTTCTATTAGGTAGAACAAAATCAGCTGGGACTGCTGATTGAAATTGTGTTAAGCTGACTGTCTAAAATAGCGCTGTTCAGAAACACCTTCTAATTGCCTCAGGTGTTTGATTTGTTTGTTTGGACCATCAACTCCTGCCATTGTTCTAGCATCCACAGGCTTGGATTAACATAAATGAGGGCTTGTGTATGGATAAAAATATATATATATGTGAATATATATATATGCATATATACAGGCTGACACAGTCCGCACAATTATGGTGAGCTCCATTAATGACTGCTAAACTAGCTGAAGAAATAAAACTGCCCTATACAAAGAAGTGGCAAGGCATTAACTCCCACTGAGAGGCAGGAGAAGTTACTGAAGCCTATTCAGGGGAATCACTGCTGTACAGAGCTGGTTTATATTTGCTATTTTTACAACACAAGATTCCTGCTTTGGGGACCTAGGGGGAAGGAAATGGCTTTAACATTTACAGTGATGATTAACTAGTGTATTATGTCTCTTGATCCATGCTCCATAAGACTACATGAAAACATCCTGCTCCTCTTACCTATTCTGGAAGTCCTCCTCCTTCTCAGCCCTGTCAGCAGCTGGGGGAACAGCCTGCAGTGGCCCACCAGGAGTCAAGCAATTCCATTTTTCATCTTAGTTCACATTCAGCTCTGACTGAAGCTGTTATTGTTCACTTCCAGCACGAAGTCAGCTAAGCTTCAAAATAACATTCAAGTTCAGTTCTGGTTCAAGAAAAGTTAAAAAAAGCAGTTCAAACTGATTTTTGGTTTAGTCAGTTTAAGTCCCCAGACCAGCAGTAGTTAGTAACTATTTTATCCTCTTAAATTATGAGCTTGTCTTGCCTTACAATAAGGAGATTCATTCCACTTAAATGTATGCTGAGTAGGCATCCTTAGAAATGTTCAGCTGCCCCAGCACAGCAGAATGTTTCTTAGAAGCCTCCAAAATTTCTCCCATGCTTGATTTATCTTCCATTCATTAGTTCATAATTTCACCACTCATTTCAGCTGAGTTAGAACTGGGCACAGGGTTTGCAGAAAACTTTGTAAATCAGATGCATTACTAAAGGTTTGGGTTTTTTTTCTTCTCCTAGCCTTTGTTAACCTTCACCATTCGTGTCACAGGGTCTGTTTAGAGTTTCTGTCTTGCACAGTAAATATGTATTTATAGAAACCCTTTGTTGTTTGCTGATCTTGTTTTGATGGGTTTTACAATCTGATCAAGTAGGAAGCATCAAAACATTGTTATCTTTACCTGACAATAACGTGAAACACAACAGGAGAGATCTGTCACATACTTCAGTAGATCTAGTTTAGACAGATTTTGTGAGACATTGAACCTGGCAGAATCCAAATGGTATCTCAAGGCATCATTGACTTTTGCTGCAATTAGAAAGGAAGTTTGTTCTTGACTACTGAATGCTTCCACCTGCATCAGAAATGAGTTGTCAGGAGTAGCACTCATAATGAGTGTTTAGAAAAATGCAATTGTCTAGTGGTCAGCGCAGAGGGCTAACAAAACAGAGCTGCTGACTGAACTGATGGAAACACATCCCCAAGCTCCTCCTGCATGCATCCTGCGGCTGAATGAATAATACAGGGAAGCTCTTTGAGATCCATTAAGAAGAGAGGCTAGACAAGGTGAAAGGAAAGTGGGGTATTCCCATGGAGCTGTGACATTACATACCTGTGAATTTACTTGTATCGGTGTCAAATTTTAGCAGTTACACATGAATTATGTTTGCTCCTTTCAAATCAAGTATGTTCCAGCAGATGAGCCACTGTTTTGTTTGCTTGCAAATTTCTTTTCTTGGTGGAATACGAAATACAGGATAGCTTACTCAGTGAAGGGTTAGTAGTATTCATAATGTATATAATTTTATAATATATATATATAACATATAAAACATGTTTTCATATTCTATATATCACATATATGGTATGTAACATAGAATATGTAATACATAAATACATGTATAATATATTAAACAGTAATTAGTATTGATTATTTCTAATTAGATTATTAGTATTTTAAGATTTCTGGGGCAAATTATGCCAGGGAATTTCAAGCATCACTCTTCAGCAGTGGAAAAAAAGTAGGAAAAATTATTCTAATTCAATATGCGTGGTTACCTGCATGCACGTAGTCACATTTTACATTGACAGAATTATGAAATATGAAAGGATTGTTCCATAAACAACAAACTATGAATTTTCCCTTGCATGTTAAGAGTCCAAACATGAGCAGACTCTCAAATAGCAAACAAGCCTGTCACATAATTAAAACTGTCTAGCAAACAGCATAACTTGTCAAGATTAATTTTCAATCTGCAAAAACATAAGTAATAAATTTCCTATTCATCACTGACAAAAGATTAATCATTTAGGGTATTTGTAAAATACATTTACATTTCAAGTGTAGTTTTAAGAAAATTTTAGAACATATCTGAAACAATGACATAACATACAATTATTCTTCATTATGTTCTGTAAGTGAGATTATTGTCTTGACTCTGGGTGATTATAAAGTGATCATAAAGCATGAGATGAAATGAAGCAGTTCCAAGACAGTCCTACATAGATCATTGTAAACACAGCTATGCAACAGACCTGAGCTAGCTGGAATAGAAACATAAAATATTGCTCTGGACTCTTTGGTAATAGCTGTCAACCCCTCTGCTGCAGGGGTGATATGAGTTACATTCAGTTTAGTAGCCAGCAGAGATCTGGGCCTTTGCATCACAGAAGCCCCGTCGCAATTTACTCTTCTGCTGGCAGCATCAGCTCAAAGCAACGAGAAATGAGGCTGAGCAGATCCCAAAGCACACTGGACCAAACCCAGAATTCTCTGTGGAGCAGTGTAACAGTAAAATAATAGATTTATTAACCAAGTGAAAGAGCAGACATCGCTGCACACACCTGTGTTGCAGCCAGAACTCCTTCTTCCAGCTGACCCTACACAATCAAGGCAGCCACTAGCTTCTCCAGGTCCTTAGTTCACACCCAGTTTAGGCTGACTGACACTGAAATGCACCATCCCCGAAAGCTGGACAGTGAGCAGGCATGTCCCAGAAACATTCCTCCTTGCTCACTTGGGACTTACAGATAGGGATCCCTCCTTTCTAGTGAAACAATGAGAAGCCTCCTGCCTGCCGATGTGTTTTCAGTTTCCCCACCTCTCTTCCACCTCATCCCTCCTTCCCTTTCTGCAGAGCATACTATTGCAACACCCGCTGTCCAAAAGTAGTTAAGCACATCCTCTACCTTTTCTTCCCTTTAAGTGTACGCTGAAAAAGTTCTTACAAATAACCACACCTTAGGCAGCCTCAAGCTGCTCTGCAATGTAAGGAAGCAGATGGGAGTTTCGGATTTAAAAAGGGATATGGTTCCAGCAGGGCTTTACTAGGAAAGCTACTGCCTTTCTGTAGTGCTCTGGCATGCCTCATTCCCAACTCCTAATGTGTGAGCAGAAGCACAGCACTTCCCCTTTCCTCCTTCCTTATTTTTCTGTCCCTGCAGGATAAAGCTCCTTGAGAGAAGCCCTTAGAGACTAAAGGAGAAACTGGGCTGGGAGGAAACAGGCAAAATGAGGAAGAGAAGGGAAGGAAATGGTTTTGTGTGTACACATGTATGTGTTTCATCCCTCTTTTGGGTAGGAAAGCAGGAGTCAGGAAGAAGTAGGAGAGGAAGTCAGCTGATTAATAGCTCCAGGCCAAAGAGAGAATACCTGGCAGGGCTGCTCTGTACAGCAATGTACATTTTAAAGTAATTTTTAAAATTAACACATCTGGATAGGGGTATCTGTCCCAGAGCAACCAACAATAGAAGAACAAGTAACAATAATTTTCCATTCCAATGGCCAGTGCTATAATTGGATAGTAATGTTAGAAATATAGTCCACTTTCAGGTGAAATGGGAAAGTCATGAATGTTGCCTGACAGCTAGAGAAAAAAAAATAAAAATCACTGTTAGTTCATTTATGGGGACTATTTCTGCGGTCAGGGAAACATTTCTTTAGTAGTGAAAATTCAGCAACTCCAAAGAATTATCACTGAACTAAGGAAAGGGCTTCAGGCTGAGCTCTCAAAAACTATGTTACATGGACGGCCGGACAGCTGGTCACTGCTCACACCTTTGATGACCTGGACAGCAGGCATGGACTGCAAACTCCAATCCAAACCACAGAATCAAAGCTGGCAAAGGGCAAGCACATCGGCCACTGTGAGAAAACCTGTAATGGCATTGCTTGTAACACATCTGTTTCATGGCAGAAGAGGGTAAGTTTGTCTTAGAAAAACACTGCATTCATTCATAAGAGAAAGAACAGCACTGAAAAAGGAATACTAGACTTATGCAGCGCATGACTGGAATGCACAGGATGGGATCTTAATTAATGTTTTTATTTTAAATAGCTCAATTCTAACTCGTCATTCCGATTCAGAATTGAATGAAGATTCAGAATTTCAATATAGACTAAAAAACAAATGCAAAAAATCTAAATATTGTTCTCTCTCAATGATGACAGGAAATGGCTTCAGGTTGTGCCAGGGAAGGTTTAGACTGGACCTTAGGAAAAATTTCTGCACCAGAAGGGTTGTCTAACATTGGAACAGGCTGCCCAGGGAAGCAGTTGAATACTTGGACGTGACGTCCCTAAAAGACATGTAGATATGTCACTCAGGGAGACGGTTTAGTGTTGGACTTTTCAGTGCTGCGTTAACAGTTGGACTTTATGATCTTAACAGTCTTTTCCAACCTAAATGATTCTATGATACTGTATGTTCCTATGGTCTGGGGTACAAATGGATATTTAGATGTTGATGCAGGCTGTGACCAGGGAAAATATTTTGGATCCCACAAAGACATCCCCAAACTGGTTTTGTTAAATAAACAAATAAATAAACCTCAACCAAAACAATCACATAAAAGACAAACCAAAACCTCCAGAATTTTAGATGCAGCCCTATTGTTAGTGTTTCTCAATGGTAGCTAGTGGAGGCTCCTTTCACTATTTCTAAGCCTATTAGAGCATTACCCAGAGAAGTAAATTTTGCCATTGCATTATAAAGAGAGCATAAAGAAAAAGTTTTGGAATTCATTCTGGAACTAGATACTTTAAACAAGGTATTGAGGACTTGTACCTACCCTGGTAGTTCTTATTAAGTTATAATAAATTATATAACTGTATTTTTCTTTTTCCAGTTATATTTGTGTGCTTTAAATTACTAAAATCTGCCTGAAGACAATAGTAACTGAACACACTGTTGGAACTGCCCAGGGGAAATGGCAATGCATCTTTTAATATGGCAAGTGGATCCAATTTGTGAGTGAGGTTCATTGTCATTCACAGTGGAGTCAAGTCCATCTTCAGAGGAGCACAGGGGGCTCCATTATATCAGATTCTAATGTTGTTCTGCAGCTCTCTGACATCACGGTATTTATAAACCAGTTACTTGGTTTCTTCTGCAAAGAGGTGTGCTGGGATCCAGGCAACATGTGTGAGAGATCCATGAGGCATCTGACTTCAAGTGGCACTAACAGCAGTAACTCAGGCACAAGTCATTCCATCTGTCCTACTCCTACAGGGCTTGTGTAGGTGATTCCCAGCCCCAAAATAATGAAGCATCAGCAGCAATGCCAAAGGATCTGCACCACTACACCTTCCCAGGTGTTCATGCTGCTGTGAAAGCCTCTGCTCACATGGTGACTTATCTGATTATTGAAGTGAACGTATGTAAAGATGAGGACTGTGACAAGTTTTACAAACACAGGTATTTTCACCACTCAACTTGGAAGCCCTATCTTCTAATAAAGTTAACAGAGAACTGCAGGTACCTCCAGAGGGCAATCCAGAGCATATAATTAGATGGCAGCTGAGCTCCTGTTTTGGGAGAGCTGGATCTTACTGTGAAGATGCTCACCTCTTCCTCTGTGGACTGCTTAGCAAGACTAGAGGGATGACAGTGACTGCCATTCCTGGGATACATGCTCATTACAAGTCTTTGTGGGCAGTAGGGGCAGTAAGGCAGCAGGCTGCCCGCACTCCCCAGCTCCTAGGCACAGGAGTATCCTGTGCTATAAGGTTTTCCATCATTAGCCTACAGCACAAGATACCTGACATTAGGCTGTGCAAACACGCCCTTTGCACCTTTGCCTCTCCTTAATCAACTCTGCTCACTTGGAAAGAGAAATCAGCATATCTGCCAACAGAAGTGCAACAATGGAGGGCAACAGTTTTTGATCAGCCCAGAGCTATATACACAGTTTCTTTTGGACAATAAGGGAATGTCTAAATCTAGATTAAACTGTCTTATAAGGAAAAATTAATCTCAGTGGCATAGCATTATACAAGTGAGTATTTTACCTGTGCAACCAAGCTGATAACTATATTTAAAAAAAAAAAAGACTACTCAACATGGGCTTTCTGCAAATGGTCTCATCTTGTAATTTGCATTTTTTTCTTCTACATGCTCAGAAAAATCCTGAATAACTAAGAAGAGCACAGTGACATTTTAATTGAAGATCGGTTGTAATATTCTGTCCTTTTCTTACAGGTTTCTTTCAGAAGAGAGGCAAAAACAATTAAAAAAAAAGTTCTTCTTGCTGTAATACAGGGACTGGAATGACAAGGTAGAAAAGACAGAGGGAAGAATGCCTATAAAAGTATTTTGCTACTGTCTTTGTGTGGTATATCTTTCTTTTCATAGGATGGACATAGTCAAGCATAAGGCTAAACTTTATACTTGATCACCTTATCCAAGGGGATGAAAACATGTTGGCTTTTGTGATTAAGAGACACAAGAGTAACCTGGTCTAAACACTGTCACTAGCCCTCTTGGACACCAAAGCACAAGCACCAGCTATATCCACAGCACAGGCTGGATATAGAACTTGGCCTAGACCTGAGACTAGCGGTGCCTCCAGAAGTATAGCAAGGTATCTGTCTCAACCACTCTGAGCACAGAGTGAGAATGAATTGATTCAAATATGCAAATTGGAGGCAGAGATGAACTTTATTGCTCCAGGGACAAGACAAGAAGATCTATCTACTCCTTGTCCTTCCCCTTACTCATCCTGTCCCTTGCATTTACAGGTATACATGGGAAGGGAAAAGACTTTCCCCTGCTCCCAATCTCTTCTATGTATTTGCAAAATACCCACAAATCACTTTGCAGTGGTTATGTTGCAGGCTTTTCATCTCTCACTGTTGTCCATACTCATATCAAAGTGGCTTTTGTTTATTTCCAGAGTAAAGAACTGAAAGCCGTGGAGGAGGGTAGGAACTCTTTGGTTAGGATCAAATTTTTTTATTAACCATATGGTACACGTCTCTTTCCAGAAGAAAACACACTAGATAGATACGAAAAATGAACTTCAGTTTCTATTTAGAGAAATATTTTCCCTTATTATCCTCTGTCTTTGCTTTGTTTTGAACGTTCCTTCTTCAAAAAACGCTTTTACAAAGACGGTAATAAAACAGCTCATCGTAAAATTTGTAATGGCACAGAAAGGAGTGAAATGGCTCAAAAGCATCTTTTAATAGTGGAACAGGTATTATCAACGTAAAACTCATGACTGGTATATAGTTATTAAACCGCTACTGTGATGAAAATATAAGTTCTCTTACTTAAAAATATAAAGCAGTCTAAAAATAGGAAGCGAGTTCCCTATGACGCATGTTTGGTTTGTACAGGCTGGAGTATGTAGTGAAACACATGCTTTTACATTAGAGCAGACAGTCTAGGTGCCAGTCTTGACTGTTATCTGTTTGTAAGAAGGACATGAACAGCATACTCAGGGCGTAGGCCCAATTTTCAGAAGTGAACTATTTCTAACAAACAAACTGCTCAAGCTTCTGAAACCAGATCAGACGGAAATGGATGCAGTCCTTTTGGGTGTCTGTATGAATATGTATCACCTTAGAGGCATCGTATGTCTAGGAGGGGTACATGCCATCCATCACCTCTGCTGTAATGTGGCTTGTTGGTACAGAGCGGACAGGGTTTACATCAGGAAGATGTCTCTGAGTCTCCCCTCTTCTCCCCTTCTTACTCGCCTCATGCACCAATTCACAGATCTGCAGCTGACACCTACCCAAAATGCAGGTGCCAACCATTGCAGCATGCTGGTAGCATGTTTGAAGGAGCCATGTCTTCAAAACAGAGTTCAAACCCTAAGCAGACCGCTTCATGCAGCTGTGCTTTTCCATGATGAGCTGCTGTAATAAAGTACAATAGCTGCTAACATGATCAGCAGCCACATTGCACAGGCCGTATTCAGAACAGGGCTGCCAGAACAGGAAGAGTTACATTTATATTCTTGCAGCGTTTGTACTCAGAGAGCATCTAGTCAAAATCACCAGACAGGAATGGTTTAGCCTTGACATCACTGTCAATTCTAAAATTGAAAAGAGTTTGTTGTTTTTCTCCTTCCCTTAGAGAATTATTCCCAATATTTTCAAGGAACTGTCATTTCCTGTAAAATAATGTTTATGATGGCAGGCTTTCAGTCTTTCTGGTGCTAGTTGGTTTGGGTTTTTTTTCACATGGTTATTATTTATTGTAGCTGCTCTTTGTTCTCTGTTTTTTCTGACTTCCAGCACGCCTTTCAAAACTGCAGAGATCTTATGGTAGAGTGGCTGAGAGTTGTTTCAATCTATTCAAATGTATGCTGAAAAACACCATCAAATTTTGGTGTTCATTTTAAAGAGACTGTAAGATAAATCAGAGGAAGACAATGTTCATATTATGCCCCCTTTCCACATTCTCATCTTCCTGTCTGAAAGCGCAGAGCATTAAAGCAGCTCCATGCCATGGAAAATTATGTTTAAATCAACACAGTTTGTGAAACCATGCTTGCTGCCTTTCAGTTTGCTGCAACCCTATATCCTGATTAGGTTCATACAGGCAATTAAACAATATCAGAATTTGGAGCTAGATCTAAATTTCCTTGAAGGAACTTGTACCAGTGTGCCAGGTTAATTCAGAAGCCAACAGACATGAGCAAGCTTCTGAGAATAAGGAGCTGCCTCAGCATTTTCAAATCTTCTAGGCTGCAAAAGCAGCAAGAGGAAATTATTTGACCAGTTCACACTACTCATTAGTAATGCACTTTTCCAATGGCTACAGAAAACTATGTGAATTGCTTATGGTGGCAAAACATGTGCAATTTGCTAATGCAGTTTGTGGTCAGCAAAAGGAAATCCCAAGACAACAGTGACTTCAGGGAACAGGTCATGGCTCAAAGAGATGAAAGAAAGGAATGAAAGACAAGAGGTCTGTGTTTGCCCCAGGAGATGAAACATTCAGCAAAAGTTTATTGTGACCAGCAGCCTACTGGGGCCGAGATACCAAGTGCATTGGGTCATGAAAGGTGCTGACAGCATCTCCCCAGAATGTGGAATTAGGGAGAATATAGGCATAATATTCTGCTAAGTTTTTACTAGGAAACATGGAGACAGCAGGCAATGTTCTCCCACATCCCCTCTGCTCTCTCTCACAGACACTTCCTTTGTCTGTACCAGCTGGGTTATTAACCAAATATTGGTTTTCATTCCACTTATCCTCCCTTTGGGCTTTCTATACTCCTGGTCACAGAGAAGAAGGTAAATAAACCTTTTTAATTATATAGTCTGTCAGAATTTTTCCATATGCACACAATTTATTACATTTTTTTGTACTTCAAATTTATTTTTAACCCCCTTTCCTTACACTTAGCATTTTCCATTTTATACCTGAAAGTAACAATAGAGAACAACCCTTTCCCTGCAGAAATCCAGAAACAATTCTTGCAAGACACATTTCATGAGAACGTAATTTTTTTTCACCTTTGTATAGAAGAACTGATATTTCTATAGACCTGAGGAGTGGTCCAGAAAAGGAAGATATTTACCTTACAGCTGTGCAAAGTATTGTAGTTTTCACATCAGAGAACCAAATGCTTGGGTTCTTTGTCAGACAGCTTTTACAGAAGTAGAAAATCTGTTTCTTACTTTCCAAGTGGGCTTAAAATGTTTAAGCAGTTGGTACTCTGCAGACCAAACCCTGACTACAGAGAAAAAATATAATTTGGTATATTAGCTTTCAGACTAGCATTAATTTAGCATTTTGAGCTAAGTTGAACTGATGCTGAAATGTGTTTTGCTCTATGACTCTAGGAAAACAGCTATTCTAGACTTGGGGTATTTTAAACACAGGGTGTGGAGTCAACTGACAAGTGAGTACAAAGGCAGTTTCTGTGCTAAATAAGAAACAAATTCTTTATTTGTAAGCATAATGGCTCTGACACAGGGAAGATCAAATAGGAGCTCTTTTCTAGATGCATGTTCATGCATATTTTAATTTGCACCATCCAGTTTTAGATTACTCCCTTTATGCTTACCATTCCCTAGAACCCCCTCCTCTACTTGGACCTTTTATCCTGCTAGAGACTCATCCCTGGCTGTTTCACCTTTACCCATGGAGGCCTGGGATCCTGGCTTCTCTCTTCAGGCACACAGAAAACCTTGGGCTACTACACTTGAAAATTCACTTTCCAGAGCCTTTCCCCATGAAAACAAAGGAAATAATGGAGAGAGAAGTAGTTACCAAGTGGAGATAGCCAGAAGTTTAATGTCATCAACTCACACAGACAACCTGGCCACTGAGGCAAGAATAATGTTTTGTGCACTAGCAAAGTCTTGGAGAATGAGAAATGTAATATATTTTTCAAAATCATGAAAGAACAGCTTTTCTTATTTTGAGAATATGTAACCTTGTAAAACCCTGAGAATATATGTATTCTACTGAAATATATATTTCTCCTGTATATGTATATTTATATAGGAACAGTCTGAGAAAGTGATGACCTCTCCAGAGATTTTTAAGTTCACCTCATGAAAGGAGAGCTTACTGCTGCCAGCAGTGGGTAGGCCAACTATATTATGACTATATTCAGATTCAGACTATTTCATGGTGCTTCTCTCTCTCCTTTCCTCTCTCCCTCCATTCTCCAGAGCAATTCAGGTACAGAGTCAAAGGCACTTGCCAGCTCCAGAAACTCACTTTTAAAGTCCTACTCGGACAGATCCTGCTCCTACTTTCCTGCCAGCACTCATGCCTGTACCCAACAAAATACTGCTTTTGGCTAAAAGCAGAAAGCAACAGAGGCTGAAGGTACTAGCCTCACCTCTCCCCACTTTCCCAGTGTGCCTGTCCCTGCACACTGCTCCCCAAAACTGCAGAGAGGCAGGGCAGAAGCAGGTGTAGGGAATGCAATTGCTTTTTTGTAATGACATATGAGTCTGCTCTGGTCTCCCTGTTCAGAGCTGTCTGAAGGAGTTGCCTCACCATCATTCTGAATCCCATCTCAGCCTGTTGTTATGAGCAAGTAGTCTCCATGTGACCCTCTCTGTCTCACTCCAGCCTGGAGCAGACAGTCCCTTTGTGGTCGGTGTGTGGAGCTCAGTCCATAGCCTCAGCCCTGCTACACCTTTAAAAGCCTTTTCAGAAAGGAGCTGAAAGACAGATCACCAGTCAGTTTGCTCTGGTGTTCAAAAGCCTTCCCTTGGAAAAGGAAAAAGATTGGTGAGATCAGGGACACTCTGCACTAGTAAAAATCAACCCATTAGATACAGGTCATATACTGCCAAATTTAACAAAACGTACTTAGGAGATGTGCACTTGGCTTCCCTGACCCACTGTAGAGGCCTTCATTACACTGCTGCTGGCATTACCATCCCTAGCCAGTATGTCTGTGCCCCCTCCACTCTCCCCCCCCCCCCCCCCACCGCCGCCTCCCCAC
>WYDI02034540.1:128551-151633 GCA_009867235.2 Psittacus erithacus
GGGTGCTTAGCCGTCCATTGCCGTTTTTTTAGCCCCCCCCCCCCCCCCCCCCCCCCCCCCCGGCAGTGTCCTACCCACAACTCCTGTGGAAAATGGAGCTCAGTGGGGTGGCCAGAGGGAACCAGGCAGAAATGGTGGGAAGCTTCAGCACTCACTGCATCTTTTCCCAGGAGCTCCAATAGAACAGCTATGCACTTACCTGCAAGGGGGCTTTCTGACACTAACAATAGCAGGAAAGCAGGGCCATAGTTACTGATAAAACAAGACGAATCCTCAGATATTGCCTCAAATATCACATGGCTGACACCAGTGATCCTAGCTCAGGGACACGGCTGAAACCACTGGAAAAGTGGCACAGAAGAAATCGTCTAAAGATGAAAACCACACCCTTCTTTAAATCTCCTTGGCTTCTCCAAGGGCCCAGGTATCTGCCATAAACACCAGATGCAGGAAGCACTGCTGCGATTGAACACATTATTAACTAGGTTATTGTTGTGTCCATTGAGGCAGAGCATAGGGAATTCACTGAATTTTTTGCTTTAGCCCCAGTCTTTTTGTGGAGCAGGAGAATGGTGGTGAATAAAAATATCTTGGAAACCAAATGGCTCGATAAGAAAAGCCTTGTAGGAGGCTGAGAGTAGCTCATGCTCCGTGCTTGATTCTCCCCCTAAGCTGAATACTTTGCACAGTCCTCACTGAGTGGTCAGGAATGAAATGCCTTTGCTGTCAGGCAGCTTGGGGGCCATCCAGTTTGTAGTCTGGCATTCCCACATTAAGAAGGCTGCAAGAGACCTTCTGCTACTTGAGTCCATTTTTAGAACAGAGGCACTGCTCCACATCAGCATCACTGGGATGTCTTTGGATTGTCAATAGGCAAGGTGATAAAATAGACTAACACCTTCCTGCCATGACACACGTGAATTTCCATGGGGTGTGAAAGTTTTTAATTTGAGGAATATTGAAGATGAATGTAATCATTCCTCTGTGCTGAATACTCATCTGTAAGCAAATTTCAAAAATAAATCAGCCACACTGGGGACTCAGCTGTCATAATTTGCTATTATGTAGAAAACATGCACACAGAAACAACTCTGAGACTGTTACTCCCCTTTTTGCATTTTTTACATCCTCAAGAGAACAATAAAACCCAAATAACAGGTAAATTTTTAGAAAAAAAAAAAAGGAAAAAGGAAGCTGGCCTAATGTCTTATTGTATCTGGATCTTTTCAAAGGAAATGCTATAAATTGCACACGCAACTATGTAAGCATGCTATCAGTGCCCACTGAAAACAGTGCTATAGGAAAGAATGGATCTATTTCATGCGCTACTTTGCTGTGAATGCATAATATGTTCTTCTTGTGTTTTTTTTTTCTTCTTGTTGTTACTGTTGTTATTGCTACTACTATTATTATTATTGTTACTATTATTATGCAATCCACTGGGGTTAAATCTTTAGGAAGCCAGAAACGAGAAAGGCAAGAGAAGGAAGAAATCCTAAAGGACCAAACAACCTAGCTTTTTTCAGTGGTGAAATTTAGCATAAAAGATGTTCTCACATCATAGAGACACTGGATTAAGGAAGAAACTGGGGAGCCTGACTGGCCTTTCAAGACTGATAGCCAGAAAGTGGATAAAACAAATAGAGAGGGGCAAGAAAAGAATATTCATCTCTCCTTGGGCTGTTCTCTGCAGGTTTTAGCCAATATTGAATAAAATATTCTCAAAAAGAGGTCTCCTGAGCACTCCAGTGCCCAGTTCTTAGGAGTCTTTCTAGGCAAAGATTAGGCAGATGCTTACCTTGGGGAACCTGTCATCTTAATGTGCATGGAGACACCCAGGGTACATCTGGGGCATCTATCACAGCCCTGTTGCTATAGCGTTACATGGGTCTTTGTAAAGAACAGCAAAGTAGGGAAATCTGTCTTCACAAAGCTACACGGGGGTATAACAAAATAGTACTTGGGGCCTGCATGATGCAGTCCCTGTAACAATTTGTGATCACATTTGGCTGTTCTCACATCTTATCTTAAAAACTAAAAGCTTTCCTATATCTGCTCTTAGGGTACAGGCTGTCTGATGTAATTGTGTCTAAGGAGTCACACACTGGGAAAAATAAGTACTCTTTCAACATGCTGTAACAGCCTCCAGCTATCCCAGTTACCAGATAGAATCAATATGAATTAAGGACTGCCGTCCCACTTCAATCAATGCAGAAGCACATACTAACTGTGTCTTTGCAGGATAGCTTTGGTGCTATGTTGTTGAAGCACATGCCATAGCTAGAGCACTCTGCATCCTGAAAGTCCCCCTACTCCAGCTTCTCTTTTGAACTCACAAGTTGTAACTGAAACCAACAAAGTGTTCTATTAAACATTATCCTTACCTAATTGAATATTTTAGTTGTATATAACAATTACATTCTCCTTTTTACAGTATAGTAAAGCACTTATGGTATAATAAAATCTACCACACAGTGCTCAACAGCCCAGTGTGTTGAGCAATTCAGTTTTTAGTGCCTCGTGTAAGTTAGGAATTGTTTTTAATTGCTTGGCATAAATCACACAGTCCTACTGTAGAGACTCTTATTATTTCACAGACAGGGCTGTTTTTTTAATCCTCTATATTCATGGGGAATAAGAGGGAACCAGAATGAAAAGAAAATCACCTAAAAATTTACTTCTGAAGAAGAGAGATTTGTTCTGAATTCATTGAAAATTTAACAAATGTTGTGCATTAGTCAATGTAATTGTCATAAGCATAGTAGTAAAGAAAATTTCATACATCACCACCAAACCTCAGGCACCGCTACTGCTTAAAGAATTAAACCCTGACAAACTATGCGAGACTTAACAGCAAAGAGAATTTGCAGTAGAGATAGAAATTTCTTCTTACACAGCTGTCCTGCACTCTCTGTGTATCACAGCCAGAAATAATATCTCCATGTATTCTGCATGTGTGTTTGGATTTACAAAGCATGCAAGAGGGAAGCATTTTCTCATGAAATTTGGCTCCCTTGTGCAGAATTTCTGTGCCAATGCCATTTAGTCATTTGTCTTAGTAGTAACTGAAATAAAACTGAATCTAAACCTAAAATCAAACCAAAACATCCTGTGTTTGAGAGGGAAAAAAAAAAAGAAAAGCATGCAACATTATCAAATGTTGACCTCTGGAAAAATATCCAGCATGCTAAAAAGTGAAATGGAAGTGGAAATTGTCTGCACTGGTTGTGAGCTGCAGTACAGTTAGTGCATTGATGGTGATATCATTTTTTTTGTCTATACTGCACAATAGTTCTCAGGGGAAGGTGAAGGTACAGAAGAGAGATTTGCACCTTGTGTGTTCCAACACCTAGGTCCCAAATTCAGGTCCACTCAATACTGATTTGCCTCTTTGTACCAATATCAGTTCTGACACCTCGCATCTGCAGAAGCAAACCAAGCCCCTCAGCATTGCAGCATTCTGATATATCCTTACCATATGAATGAGGAAGAAACTGAAAATGAGCTATCAATCAGATATCATAGGTATGAGTTAAATCTAAGAGTCAAAAGCAACATATAAATAGATATATTTGATATATTTATCAGACTTTATAACTCCGAAGTTATACTTAAAGGCTCAAAGCCTTTTTTATGTAAACAGGAGAAACATAATTCAGCCAAAAAAACTGAAATTTTTTGCAGAGGAAACTGAAAAATCATATACATGCAATTAATCCCATAAATTTACCACTTCTCAAGATGTTGAATTATTTCTCTCAGCATTTTTTAAGACCTTTTATTTTCATTACTGGACTATCAGTTGCACATTTATCAAGTCTGGAAAGGCTAGGTTATCATTTTTAAAACCACATTATACAAGGGAAAGTTTACCACCACATGCAAACTGGCTTTTAAAGTTCACAGTGCTGTTATAAAGGTCATGGTGATACTTAGTGAAAATTGAATTATGCAGAAGTCAATACAAAGAGACATATTGTCTTCCTTCAATAAGGAGCTTTTAATGCTGTGCCAGTTTATTTATCATCAAACTCTGCAAAGTCAGCAAGCTAATAAAGAATTTAGGATTTATGGACCCTTTAATTCAGCACAGAAAGAACAGTTAGCAAGTGACAGACTAATAGGCCAATTATCTGAGGAATATTTTGTTTATTTGGCAGAAATTACAAGGAGATGCATAGTAAAAATACCTTCAGTAACCAATTTATTCCTACATTAAAATAAGCTCATTCACGACTACTGTGCTACAGAAAGTACTATTAAAATGTTCAAAGTTCTTTCCTGATGCCAAACAAAAACGCTTAACCACGGCAATATACAATATTAATATTGTTTTATGGTCAATTTATGTCTAGACACAAGCAATAAGAAGTGGAAGGATACTACAGAAATTACAGCTTCTGTACAGGAAACAGGAACAAAGCCCCAAAGGATCGTATCCACGTTTGTCTTATTCCAGATTTAGAAATTATTATTTTTCCCTATTAGGTATGGGTCTAAAATATTAGCTGTTTTCTTTGCATGAATGAACTCTGGAGAGGGAATAGTCTGACAGATTTTTTATTAAAAATATACTTGAATGAAATTTTGCCTTTTTATGTAGCTAACTTAACCTAACTGTACTGCCCTTCGTATTGGCTAACAAACGAACTTCATGAAACTAACCACAGTGTTCAAAGATCCCGACTTAATAACATGATGCAAAAGACCACAAACATCATATAATTTAGAAGTTCTGATGAAAAATAAAGAAACGCAGGCCACTAAGTCTCTGAAGCAGCCAAAAAAGTGCACATTTTCTGATTATACAGGCTTTGGCATGAGACATGAAAGAAAGTTGAAGTCCTGCTTTTTTGTTTTGGGGACTTTTGTTGCAGCATTTGTGCATTAATATTCATAAGAAGGCATTATAGTTCCAGCATGAAAGAAAATAATAAATTCCCGATATATATTTCACATGTAATGAATCCAATACATAATCTCCTCTGGGCATTGACTTTACTAAAAATAATATAGATAACGAGGTAGTAACTGCACCATCGCCTTAGCAGGTCATGGGAAAAATGTTATTAGAAAACAATACTTCAGTTTCAGGATTTTCTGAAATGAGTAGTGACTCTGAATGCCCTAGTTTGGGTCATTTGTCACTATTTAGGCATAAGGGTTTTCATTGTTAGAAAATATGCTCTTCGTTTTCTAAAGCTAAGATTCTTCAAGATTCCTCTTCAAGAGGACGGACATTGGGAAAATAAGGCACATGCATCGCTTTTAAAGTTCTTGGCTGAAATTTTAGTTTGAGTTGGGAAAAGAAAATAAAAATCATTAACTAATTCCAGTGGCCACTGTGTAACCTTTGGACTTCCTTAGACCTAGCTTGTTCCCATATACAAGCTCCCAGGAAACCAAGATATTTTGTTCTTAGCAGATTACAGTGAATTCTTATCTAAAAGTTACTTGTTTTCTCCCAAGAACTGAAATTTGGGATCAAATGCTGAGACAGTGGCCAGCGCTATCCCATCCAGTTCATGCTCGTAGGACTGCTATTCTCAAGAATAGTGTTTGCTTAGAGGAAATGTAAATTGAAATAACATACAAGCTTAAAGAAAATATTAATACTAAATTTGTCTGATTTTTACAGTGGAATTTTCCAGTTACCAAAGAAAATGCCAACAGACAGGGAACTACGCAGTGTCACAGCTTTGCTTTTTCATTTGTGGTTCATGAACAAAGTTAAAATAATTATTTTGGGGGTTTAAGCAAATGAATCAAAAGTATCTTTTTATTGGAATATAAATGTAGGTATAATGTGCAGAAAATCAGACTGCTAAAGTGATCACACACTGAAACAGCGGTTTCACAGCTTTCTCTCCTGCTTTCTGTGTCTGCAGTAAAGTAATTTTTTTTATAAGGCAGCAGAGATGCACTTTCACTAATCTACAGGATGCTTCATAGCTGGGACAAATAGCTTATAGATCTTCATTTCTCACAGTGATAAATCTCTTACTGTCCACAGGTCATAGAATCATTTAGATTGGAAGGAACTTGTTGAGATCATCTAGTCTAAATCCCACACCAGCACCAAATCTGATATAGCTTATCAGGTCAGACATTAGTACTAGAACTGCCACCCACTGCAACAGGATGGAGAGGAAGATAGAAGCTTTTTAAAAAATATAAGGCAATGATTTTATGTTTTCAGACTGAATCTGATGTCTAATTCTAACACAATAATAGGTATTATTTATTTATTTGGAAATACAAAGCATAAACCAAAAGAGATTTCACTATTATGCTATATAATGCATCTATGCTAAATAAAAGCCTAAGTCCTTTCTCCTTGACCTTTACCTCCTTCCTTGTATCTGCAGGTAATTGTGCTGACATTGAGCACACTTCTGCTATTTGTGACCTGGCTCTTCGGTATGCCAGCTCTTCCTCATGCAGCAATCCCATTTATCTCATGTGACTCATAGTAGCTTATTTCCACTTGCTGGAGTGTCACAGAGAGTACAGAAAGGAAATATAAGTGCCAGGACGTAGGCATACAAATGAAGGCAATTTTTCTGGAGAACCCATAGAAATGCAACAAAATGAGATGGAAAAATTCCTCAATTTATTCAGAACCCCTCTGCTTTTATACTAACAGTTGTCTATTGTGTCTTTCAGTATAGCTATTGTCTTCCTTTTCCCTTTGATTATGGTATTTCACAAACAACTTAGGAATGTGATGATTCATGAATACAGGTGGAATCACCAAACTTACTTTAAAAAAAAAATATATGCATAAGGCTTGAATCTTTTCCAGGGGTACTGAGTGATTTTCTAGTCATCAGTGAGGGAAGATGGGAAACAAGGCTGACATACTCAGGTTCAGTAAGCCAAAACTTTCAATAAATACGCTTTTCAGTAAGCTGCTCTGGAAAGGAACCTCTACATAGCACAGAAAGAGTGTAGGTATTTTTACACTGAATGACTGAAAAAATGCATTTGTGAAGTAAGGGATCTAGAAAGGAGAAACAAAGAGATGAAGAGATTCCTCTCACCAGTGTATTTTTATATACAAACATTTAATGAAGACCCCCATGGGCAAGTGCTTTTAATACAAGAAAGGGGGCAGAAAGAAACTTTGAGTCCAGAACTGTTCACTGAAATTAGTTCATGTATAATAAGTGAGAGCTTTTTCAGGAATTTTTTCAGTCTGTTCACAAAATAAGTTTGCAACAATAAAAAGGTGGCAGAAACAAGGACAGGGAAAGAGAGAATGCCTTACAGTAACAGCTTTAAAGGATTTAAAGATTTTTCTCTCTTGGTTTCAGACAGGAAATTCTGCTTTTGGCCAGAGGTGAAAGCAAGTGCCTATCCCTGATGAGGGAGTGCAGCCCTGACTTCTTGTCACTCTTCTGTGCACCAGAGGCAGGGAAACCACAGGACCACTGCTGAATGATAACGGTCCTTAGCAATGCGATTACTGTCATGGCTAGAAACCAGGCAGTGTCTTGGCAAGTTTCCCCATGCTACTCTGTCTAAAGTTCTTCATATGAAAGGGGCATTTTTTACCAGCAAAAGACCAGCTCTGTCCATGTGCCTAATGAACTCCCAATTCCTTCAAAGAGGCTGTTGACACAGCTGCCAATTAACACCATTTGTGATGTACACAAATGTCTACAAAGTCTTTACACAGGCCAAACAGCACATGGACTTTCACTCATTACTGTTGTAGGCTAAATTCAAGCTGGTGACAGGGAAACAGATGTGAAAGGTTCTTTAATTTTGAGCTTTTCCATCCAGCACTGAAGTATTTCTGGGGTGGGGGGAGGGGGGTGTTGAGGGCTGCAGACCCAGTTTATGCTGCTGATCATCAAAGGTCTGTGTTTTGACAGTGTCCAAGCAAAAGCCACTCTTTCCTGAGCATCTTTGACATAACCTTTCTTCAAATAACTGGAGGTATTATTGTGCCATACAGAAGCTGAAGGAAGACTGTCATGGTCAGAAGGAAGACATGGTCAGTGTCCATGTCTCTGCACTGATCAGCCCTCAAGGATTAGATGAGAAGAATGCCACAGAGACCACAGGAGCTTTTGATGTTATTGCGTGAGTCATCGAGAGTCAAGGGAAAAGAAGCTGTATCTTCCATCCTACCGAAATGCATGTGGAAGAGGCAGGCAGGGCTATTTTCTTCCAGTGTTTCCCGCCTCAGAAGCCTCAGTTCCCTCTAGGATGCTCCTGTCACCTTCCTATCTGATGCATGAGCACAGAAAATCTACAGCCATGTTCTCAGGATGCATTTCCACTGCTGTGCCTGTGCTTAAGCCTCAAATTCCTTCCCTCTCTGGTTCAGTGTTAATAAGTGTCTGGTTCACCTTAATAAGTGTCTGAATAGACGTGAATTTCCTCTTCTGTCTTCCTTTAATTTGTGATTCCTCATATATTCATAAAGATGAATATAAAATCCAGCATCTTTTATGTTGAGAAAAAACAGTCCCATGCTGACTATTGCCCAGTTTCTTAATGTGTGGTATTCAGTAATTGCATGCACAGAGAGGTTATGGTCTGTTGTTCTTTTAAAAAGGGAGGAAGGATTAGTGCATACACATCATCTCCACTCCAAGCATTTGGACAACAGATATCAGTGTAAAACAGAGAGACCTTGACCCACTGACTTCAGGCAGAGCCAGGTGTCTACTACACCCTTCCAAAGCTGTTTGCACTTCTGAACTCTGCAGCTGTTAGTATCTCTCCACAATCATCTCGCCAAGCTACTTCAATGTGCATCTGTGTCTGACAGTTTTAATTCTCCAGAGTACTAGTGAAAACATACAAGACGCAGAGATACCATTCATAGGGGCTCAGTAGTGAGGCTGATGTTTTCTTTCTTGATCAACATCAAGTATTTTACTGGGAAAACAACATTTTCCTGCTGTTAGATTCTATGCACGGAAGCAGAAAAGGGAAGTAGGTGAAAACTAGTAAAAGTACACAGGAAGGCAGACTGCTGTTCTATAGGTCTCATTTCAGGTTTATCTGTTATATGTTCACAAGAAATCTTCTACAGTAAGGCTAGGAAAAAAATTACCACAAAAAAAACCCTTATCTAAGAGCGAAACGGACCACAATTTATACCTCTTTTGCTCTATTAAAACACATTAAGGCTATTTCTGCTCTTTCCTGACTGTTTTGAAGGTGAGGCCACTCACATCAATGAATCTCTCCCTGATGCATTGATTTCATTTTACTTTGTTTCTTTTACTGGCAACCAGGTTAAAACACGTGTTTACACATTAATTTCTAAGATCTTTGGCTCAGGCAAAAAGATCTACATCTACATAAAACAAACCACCAACAAATGGATTATAGAGCAATTGCCAAGGGTACAGACGTTGCTGAATATATTTTTCCTTTCAGTTTGGATACCAGCCCATGGTCCTGAAAATTTACATGGCAAGTATAAACAGTGACCTCCACTTTGTCTGTTCTATTGTAAGCACAACAGTGAAAACAACTAAATAATTTTGCTCAAAATCATCTTTCCATCTTGCTTGAGATCCATACATTGATTTTCATAGAATCACAGAATAATTTAAGGGGGGAGGGGGTGAATATATGGTCCAACTCTCAGCTCAAAACAAGTCCAGCATCAAAGTTAGACCAGGTTTCCTAGGACTGTCTGGAGTCAAGTTTTTACTGTCTCCAAGGATGGAAAGTGCACAGTCTCTGTGCAACCTGTTCCAGTGTTTGATGACTCTCATTATAAAAAAAAAGTAAATCCTAATAACTTGTTGGAATTTCTGTTGTGCAGATTTTGTGCATTGCCTCTTGTCTTTTATGTTGCACCTCCAAAAAGGGTATGGCTTCATCATCCTTATAACCAGACATTAGGCAACTGAAGGCAACAATAAAATCTTCCCTTGGCCTTCCCTTCCCCAGGCTGAAAAAAACCAAGTCTCAGCAGCATTTCCTACTTCATGTGCTCCAGCCCCCAGCCATCCTGGTGGCCCTCTGCTGAACTAATTCCAGTAAGTTAATAACTTTTTGCTACCATTATGCCTACTGTATCTTGGTACATTTCATAAATACTTACTGTAATCTAATGTGATGAAAATGGTTTTATGTTTGAATTTGTGTGTGAGTCTGGCACATGAATGCTCACCAACACAGCCAGATATCTTGCAAACAGAATCTTAGTTAATTTCTCTCCTATATATGACAGTACACCACAGCACATCCAGTCCAGGATGTGTCTTGAGAAGACTAGATACATGTCAAGTTCTTTGGCAATTAGTTATGTAAAGTGAGCCAGTGTACAACAAGTCAACTCTATAGTTTAAAGGCTTGGTGAAATGATCATCTTATTAATAAATGATGGATTTTAAAAAGCAGCTGGCCCTGATTGCATTATGTATGACCAAAAATATGATGTCCCAAAGAGAAATACAGCAAAACCAAAACCCAGACCTCTCAAAAACATCAAATAAGAAGCCGTAGCTGGTGCTGCAGGGAGAAACACAGATGTGTTTTCATTCTGAAAATGCCTACCAGTTCTTGCAGGTATGACTATTCTGTAATATTTGTCAACAAATTGAAGACCAAATTAAACACTCATTTAAAATTGTGTGTGAAACAGTTCTTCACTGGTTATATTATGAGCTATTAATACACCTCATCTACATTCTATGATTCATAGTTCCACAGCTAACATAAGTCATGTAATTGTGCTAATAAAATATAGGCATAATTTTCTAACACGGTCTGGCAATAATAAAACATTATAGTTTGAACAATGGACTAGTGTTAAGGTGATTGCAGCTATCCATTGCGTTCAGTTCTCTTTTGCCAGCTATGGTGTAGCAGTGACTAAACAGAAAACAATTCCTATATATTAGGCAGTTTGGGACCAGCTATTGGAGCCAAATGGTCCAGTTAGCCAAGGGATAGCATGCAAAATCAAAGACATTTTTCATAATCTCATCACAATGAATCAAATTTTGCCCTGAGGACTAAACTAAAGTGTGTTTATTTGCTTTTTGGATGTGTTTAGTAGGATTTTACGTTAGTGAAAGACTGAAGCCATTTATGCTGGGTTCATTTCTATCTAGCTAGGAAATGCATGTAGTCTGCCTTAGAAATCCCAGACTCCTGAAAAAAAGATGTTTTTCATCAAAGTGCAGGAAAATGCTCAAGATCTGTTTTCTCCTCTTTTGCAAAAAAAAAAAAAAAAAAAAAGCCTTAAATTCAGCACTAAATTACAGCTGAGAGTTAAGTTCGTGTTTTACATTGTTTTCAAATGTGTTGTTACTTTGTACAGTCTACACAGACTTAGTCTCTTTACTACTGCTTCTGTATAAGCCGTGAGCTTGTGGCTGGAATGTCCGCCATGGAATTTATGCACTTATTATTTTAATGGATGCATCGAACACAGATCTTTTCTTTACCTCTGACTTGACATCACTCCCTTACTTTTACAATTTAATCAAGTATAAAAGAACGGACAGAGGGGCAAGGGAGGGAACCCCAGACTAACTCCTTCAAGCCCTTTATCAATGTCAGACTGGAAATTACTTTCAGAGAATGCTGTATTTACTTCATAAATTGTAAATATATTTCATTATAAATTGCTTAGGAAAGCAAAAATTAGAGTACCATTTAAATTACATTTTCATGAAGAAATAGCCAGACCTGATGTATATGTTCATGCATACTTCATAAAAAAAAATTATCTGACATTTTTCTTTCTTTTCATTGGTTGATGGGTACTGCAACAAACAGGAGGACTATCTATCTCATGCAAAAAGAGAACACCCGTTCGCATTGATTTGCATTATCTTGTACAAGAATCAATACTTAAAAATATGAGAAGAGTAGAATTTAATTCCAGGGAATATGAAAAGATGGCACGATCGTGAGCACACTTTTCAAATATATACCTTCTCTTAGCTGTGAAACTCATGTAGGAGTGATTATAAGTTCTTCAAGAGTATTTTGGAAATATTTACTCAGGATGATGGTTCTGAAGAATTTGATTCACAAGTCTCTGACTCAGAAAGAAAATAAATTTCATGTCTTCACTGCATGTTGGCATCTGAAACAGAACAGCAAGGCAGAAAGGTAAGCTGCACTCATTTGAAACTGCCATTCATATTAGAAAAAAAAATAGAAAAGAAAAATTACAGAGACAACTTTCTTACTTTTTGAAGACTTTTTACAATTTTTGTTCCCATTGACCCTCAAAAGACCACATATTTACAGCTCAAAACTTCTGAGAAGGAATTGTTCACATTATAGCAAAAGATATTTTTTTCTTTTGCTATTATAAGCTAGGAAGCAAAGCAAATGTTGAGCTCATAAACAATTGCATGTTTGCTACATTTCATAAGAATCCATATCTATCCCTACTTCAAATCTAAACCTTGAAAGAACTCGAGTTCAAACTTCCTTAGCTGGTCTCTGGCCTAGTACCAGTACATTGCTTACAGTCTATTTACTCAATTTTACACAGAAAATTATTTTGGAAACATGATATAGTCTGCCAAACTAAAACCTTCAGAATAAAAAAAATAATAAATGAATAACAAAACCTGGAGTATTGTGGTTAATGTCCAGAATGTCAAAACTTCAAAAAATAAAGTTCGACAGTTAAATAAGCTTTAATTACTAGGGCAAGAGAGCTTTACGCTATGCGTACAGTGCATGAAATTCTTGCTAAAACTAGCAGAATTGTTTACAATCACATCACAAATCCTTCATATAGGATGAAAATATATACACTAAACTGTTAGTGCTATGCCAAGCAACTATTCATGAAACCATGTAAAGTTATATGAGTCTGACTAACTGCTTCTATTTGGTAACAATCTAAATTCTTATGGTAATGTCAAAATAGCATCAACACAGAAAGGACTCTAATGACCTCAATTTTTAAAATGAAAATTCATTGCTATGTTTTTCAGTTTTAATAACACATTTCTATTAAGTATCTATGACACTGTTTAGTATTGCATGCTAAGATAACAAGTTTCAAATGGAAAATTGAAAATGTACCATACATTTAACAGTGGTGTTAACAGTTTAAAAAGATGGTTGTATGTGGATGTGCACTGACATTAGATCACTGTTAGAATTTAAATACAGACTAGGTAGATAGAAATTCCGTTTCAAGTAAATCACAGACATCTCTGTCTTATTCATCAAAGCTCATGGTTTCTTCACAGCTGCTTCATTTCAGTGTGTGTGAGAGAGAAGGACCTATTTCTAAATATGCAGCAGTGCTGGATTCAAAATTTCCACATGTTTGGATTCAACATTTGGGTCCTGGCCCACTTTTGCAACAGAGTGGAGTCATAAAATATTGAGTAAAAGGGGATTCTGGGAATCAAAAAAAACAAAAACAAAAACCAAACAAAAAAAGCTTTTTAAACCATAATTGGAAATATTATGAATTTTGCCCACTGCATTATATACATTATTTCAGTGTATGCCCCAGACATGACCCCCTTCCCAGTCAAAACTTTTTGAAAAGGGGCTGGGCTACTGATCTACCTGTGGGCATTTTGGTGATTCTGTTCTCTGTGGCAGCAATGTTGAGCAAACACTTTGTTTATAAGCAGTTTCTAATATCTCATCTAGCACAAAAATAATGTTTCGGCAAAATTCTCAAGAATAAATATTTTTTTTTAAATTACAGTTTTTCAAATTACAGTTTTTCAACTAATGGATTGCATTTCATTAAGTGCTTCTGACGAACTTAGAAGATAGACAAGCTGATAAAGTTAAAATGTATTTACTTAGGATTTACAACATACTACTTCCCTACTGCTATGTACTAATGGAATATTTTATTTAGTTTAAACTCATTTTTATGCTAAAGGAATGATCTCATACTAAACTAAAGTGAACGTGAGAATATACTATTGTGACATGTTTTGCAGATGAAAATACCACTGCAGAATTCACATGGAAAGCAATTTCTGTTTTACTTTGCCATTTTCTGCATGGCCGTCACTAGCTGAGAATAAGAAAAAATATCTCTAATTTGTCTCAAAATGACTTATGGAGTTTTAGGAGTCCTACTAATTTCTTTAAACTTTGCCCAAGGCTAACACAAATTAAGAAAATAAATTTTCCCAGAAAACATACATTTCCTTTAGAAACTGTTCTTCATCAGGAAGACTTCCAAGTATCAATGAAAAAGAACATGCCTTCATTTACAGTAATCAAAACCTTGCACTATTTATCTTGGAGCAATTTCTGCAGAAATAATAAAAAAATTTTCAAGGATTTTTTTTCCATTAAGAATATTCTCTGTTCCATTTTACCATCTCAAAGGCTGTGACAACATAAATGCACAGCCCGGAGTGAAAATGAATAGAAGGGAAACGCAAGTCATTCTCTCTCTAAGAAGCTAATTGCATTCAGTTATATTCAGGTGACAATTTTTTATCACCTAAACTACATAAACACAAATGCACAGAACTCTATGTACCTTATGTAGTTATAAGTGCTGTGTTTATTAATATCAGACCATCTTAGGAACAAGATGTATCAATGGGTGATTGAAGGAAATTGTTAACACATTACTTACAGTTTTAGAACAGAGTATAATATCCTGATGATATTTAAGCTCTTTGCATAAAACAGTGGCAAAAGAAACAAACGAACAAGCAAGTTGACCAGCACCCGAAAAAGAGCAGATTTGGGGTAGCATTATTTGATTTTCAAATAGTATGATTTCTTTGCTTATGTTTTTAATCTATTACACATATATGTATTAAAATCCAGACTATCCAGTTCAAACGTTGTCTAATAGCCCCAAAGGACCTGTTCTCTAAGAAAGAGAAGATGATTTCATGCCATTTTCTGTCAGTACAGTATCATTCTTAGGGAATGGCATTTTCTGCATCAAATTGTACAGTAATTTCCAATTTAACATATAAATCTCTTCTAATGGAGCAATCACACACCTGGCGCTCTATCAGAACAATCATGCTAAATTCAAACACTCAGTAACCATATTGTTAATTACACGTTATTCCAATCTTTTGTGTAGGTAGGAGTCACAAATGCTGTTCATATCTGGGGAGTTCAACAGGGTAAGGCTACAGGGATTTTTTTTCTGTTTTTTTAAGCTAGAAACAGTGAACCTCAGAAGTAAGATTGAAATTTAAATTTTCCTGATCCTAAGGGTAATTGACCTGGTCAGCCACAGGTGTAAGGACATATGAAATCTCTTTTTCTAGCCTTCCCCACTGTATAACCAGAGCTTCCTTAGTTAGGACAGCCTTGACACCGTGGCACACACACGGGTATGTCCAGGCAAACATTTACATTTGAAGGCCCTAATCTCAAACTGAATTCTACCCAACATAGTTTATTGTGGCCTCTGATAAAATTGTTTCTGTAAAGAAACAATTGCAGTCACCAACTAGACTTGCTAAAGTCAATAAATAAATAAAACAGCACTGTTGACTTCATAACAGTGGTGATAGATTTAGCTCTGGATTTTAATCAGACCTCAGGAAGGCAATTTTTAGCTGTGGCTTTGAATGCTGTCTATCTGAAGAGAGTAGCTGAATTCCTCAGTCAAGAGGCCTCTTTGCAAAGAGTTGACACAGCTCTTCAGGGTTTGGCATCCCAAGGAAGTGGCAGTAGCTAATGAGCAGCCCTGAGTCTGGTGTCTGACCTCCAGAGACATGTTTAAGTGACTAGCACCCCTTATGCTCAGCACAAGGCTGCTCTGTATCATCTGTAAGAGGCACATAAAACTCTCTCTTCTTATGCCAGGTAAAGGGAACTAATTCTGCCCATCAACTCTACCCCGGTGAGTCCTCACCTGGAGTACTGTGTTCAGCTCTGGAGTCCTCAGTACAAGAAAGATGTGGACCTGTTGGAGTGAGTCTAGAGGAGGGCCATGAAGATGATCAGCAGGCTGGAGCATCTTTGCTGTGAAGACAGAGATACTGCTCTCTCTCTTCTGCTGAGAGAGTTGGGGTTGCTCAGCCTGGAAGAGAGAAGGCTCTGGGTGAGACCTTATTACCGCCTTTCAATCTATAAAGGAGGCTTATAAGAGAGATAAAGGCAGACTTTTCAGTTGGGCCTCTGGTGACAGGACAAAGCAAAATGGTTTAAAACTAAAGGAGGGTAGATTCAGACTAGATATGTAGAAGAAATTTTTTACAGTAAGTGTGGCGAAACACTGGCACAGGATGCCCTATCCCTGGAAACATCCAAGGTCAGGTTGCATAGGGTTCTGATCGACCTGATCTAGTTGAAGATAGATCTGCTCATTGCAGGGGGCTTGGACTACATGACCTTTAAAGGTCCCTTCCAACCCAAACTATTCTATGAGTCCCTGACTACCTTGGGCAGCTTGAGTTACCTTGTGTGAGCTAGATAATCATGCATAGCTAGCCTGAAGTCTGCTGAGCAAGGGTCATATTTGCTTCATGTTGTCTATCTCACACCTAAAAGAAACTTGCCTGGAATTCAGTTTGGAAGATGATGAAAGAAAGGGAAAATCCATCTGCTTCAGTACCAAGATTACAGGCATTTTTTCCAGCAAAGAGATTTTTAATTTGTTTTGTCTCTGGATAGATAACATTGAAATAAAACAAACATACAAAAAAAGTCCTATCAAGAAACTAAATGTTTCAGCTTAGGCCAATTCCATGTGAAATGACACTGAGGAGGGGAAGTATCCAAAATATCATACAAAACATTTAGATTATGTGAAAACTGCATTTTTCAGTGAAATGTTTTTTGGTTACAGTTTTCATCTGTACATTTCCAGGAAGCTCTATTGCAAATGTATAGGATATTAGGAGAGTAGATGTATAAAAAAATCCTCAAATCATCTTGTCTACTTCTATGTACTGGGAAAGGGTCAAGTATAAAGATAAAATCATAGAATCACAGAATCATAAAATGGTTAAGGTTGGAAAGGACCTTAAGATCATCCAGTTCCAACCTCACTGTCGTGGGCAGGGATGCCTCACACTAGACCATGTCACCCAAAGCTCTGTCCAGCCTGGCCTTGAACACTGCCAGGGATGGAGCATTTGCCACTTCTTTGGGCAACCTGCTCCAGTGCCTCACCACCCTCACAGTAAAGAACTTCTTCCTTATATCTAACCTGAACTTCCCCTGTTCAAGGTTAAACCCATTACCCTTTGTCCTATTGCTACAGTCGCTAATGAAGAGTCCCTCTCCAGCATCCAAATATGATCAAAATACAAATTCTTTGCAACCATAATCACAGGTTGTAACTAGATGATCCATAAAGTCCCTTCCAACCCAAAGTATTCTATGATTCTATAATGAAATAGTCTTTCCATCAACTTGTTCTCATCAGTTTTTGCATTATCTACCTCTAAGACAGGTCATAGCTTATGGAAGATTTCTTGCACAATACTGACCTACTTACTATGCCTGGTATCCCTATGGACATGCTTTCTGTTTTTCTAGGGTGGGAAAGGCAATCAGGAGGAAAGAAGGAGCAGAGAGGGATGAGTTCAGGGGCTCCTTGTACAGAAAGATTTAAGGCAATGCTCTTTGAGGCTTTCAGATCAATTAGATATCAAAAATAGATAAGTGCAAATATCTTCATCCTCCTCTACATAACACTGAAGCTATTGTTGCAAATGATATAACAAAATGCTTCTCTGGTGACATCTGTGGACGCACACATCAAAAAAAAAAGGCAGCAGACTGTCACAGAGGAGAAGAATTTTATACTTCTTAAAACTTTTTCTCTGTATGCTACTTTCATATAGACTTTCCTGGAGACCTGAGTTTCTGTCTGTAAAATAATTCTTACTAGTTTTCTGTAATATAGGAAAAGAAAAAGGAAACATACTCTTATTGCAGCATTGTTAGTTTTATCCATCTGGAAAGCATAGGTTTTCCTCTGTGGCATCCCAATGACAGCAAGAATGGAAACATAGTGACAAACTTAGGCAGTTTAATAAGCTCCTAAACCCTTTTTAATTAAGGAAAGCCTACTGACCTCAGCTTTTAAACATTTGTTAGCATATGAGACAACATACAAAGAAAAGATACCTATGCTTGCATCCTGGTTCAAGACCTTGAGAACTTGGGAGTATGTACAGTATACACAGGTTCCGGTGACCAGAGGACAAGCATTCTCTTTCTCTTTTGACATAAAAGAGACAAGATAATATCTCATAACTTTAAAAACCTCTGAGTAAGTGAGCTAGCTAAAAGCACTGAGTGCTTTTGGAGTGTAACTGTAAAAGGAGACTAAAAATCCACACCATGTTAAGAAAACATGAGTAATCTAAACCGCTGGAAAAGTGTTTTAAAACAAAAGATTTCAAAATAGAGAAGCACTGACAATTCATAGCAGGCTGGAGAAAAGGATCATAGAATGTAAATATAAAAAACAAAACTGCCCTGATAAATGAGAACATAAAATGTACAAAGCTGCCCAAGAGCCCTTAGCCATTCATTTATATCAGAATTGCTGGCAGGTGATGCAGTATGAAATTGATTTCTTAGATTTGCCATCAATGGATACCCCATACCTAGGCTAGCTACATATGCAACCTGAAAAATCAATATTTATGCACTGTTAAGATATCAAAGTTGCTCATCTGAAGGGCAAATCTAGCACTAAGTGCTAGATATTTTGATGCTCTATTAGCTTTAAGGGTACATTATGTTTCTAAAATTAACATCTGCTTCTCATTAATCAATGAAGAGTGTGAAATGTATTTGTAAGAATCGTTGTGTTATAATAACAATGTTGGCCCAAAACTGAATAGCAAAACAGAATGGCACAGGAGGAGGATGAAGATGCTACACACCAGCGAGCAAGGCAGTGCCAGAAGGAAAGAGCAATGTGGGATTCTGTGAACTTCAGACAAAGTGATGGAGACACAGTATGATACAGGGAAAGGCCACTTTTTACCAGCATGTAGAAACACTACACAGCATGTAGAAAACACAGCACTACCAAACTCCTTACTGAACCTGCAGAAAGAGAGATATCCAACTGCCATCATGAGGCACATGTCCCTGAGTCCTTTAATAACTGGTATGGTCAATGAAGGTCTTATCAAAAGATCATAGAAACAAAGAGGGTTTTCTGTTGCCTCTGTGTGGGCCTTGGACGGGCCCCAGCAAGAGCAGTTTATCATATGGGCAGACAGACACCTGTACTAGTGATGTCATATTCATTGGGAGCGTCCATGCACCTACTTAAAAATAAGCTGAAAAACCCCCACTTAGTTCAAATATTCCTTGGACCTTTTCTATAAACTAGCCCAAAAATTTGTGTCAGGGCCTTGCATGCACCAGTGGGACTTAGTGGCCCAGACCAGCCTAACCTGGGAGCCCTACTCACACACCTGCAGCCTCTTGGTCCAGAAGCCAAATTTCCGCTCAGCCCTCAGCAGCTAGTGCCCGCCTGAGCTACACCACAGAAGTACCACTCCCAAGCCCTGTCTCCTGCTGTTACTTAATGTACTTCCTAGATAAAACCCATCCCAGGTTCATCACTTCATCTTGTCTGATGATTGCTGACTGTCCACAGGACCTGTCACTGTCACTAACATGGCCTTGCTCCGCTGCTATGGGATTGCACATTTTTGGTGAGATCCTTTGCATCTGGGTTACCCTTTGCTCCTAGCTCATCCTCCTTTGTGGAATAGCCTGCCTTTACCACTCCCCAGCAATCATAATTACGCCAAAAGCGCTCTTAAATGAAATACCTCTATGAAGGGTCAAGCCCTAGAGAAGAAAATATATACTTGTGTTGCCGGTTCAAGAGGAAATTAAGTTGCACATTTAATATGCAGGCAAGAGAACTGCTGTGGCACCTCCAGATACTCTAGACTGCATAAAAAATCAATTCAGACTGAAAGTGGGCAAATTAATACCATGGAATAAAGTGACTATGCTGTATAATCTGTATAAACATTGAATGTCTTTCCCCACCTTTCAACAAAGATTTAATATAGGAGTCTGTGGTGAGCTGAGATAATACTAAGATTTCATTTTATTTATAAAATACACCACAGGTCATTTATTAATACATGAAGGATCATAAATTATTTAAAAAGGTCTGTAATTGTCAAAATCAATGCACAAAATATACTAGCTGATTTTTGCACTTGCACTCTGTTCATTCGCTTTACTTGGTAATTTATAAAAGTCTAATTCACAATGGATTACATCAGCAATGTTGTTCTTCCATAAACATATTTTATAAACTAGATTATCTGTTAGTAACACAAATCCAGAGAATCAGGCATACCCTGACTACTTCTCTCTGGTCTTCAAAAACAAAACCAAATCTCTCTTGTGTCTAAACCTGGAAGTTCTTGGCTCATGGAAAATTTCTTATAAAAGTCAATGGCGACAGCAGATTAAATCCAACAGACATTTTACATGAATGAGGACTTTGTGAAACTTCCAGTTGAAATTTTTCTTGTCATCACACAGAGGAAGGGATAAGAAACTCCCTTCCCTCCTTCCTCCTTCCCTCCTGACTCCTTTTTGAAAAGCTGATGCCAGAGCAAGCTATGAACAATAATCCACTCTATCTGGAAAAAGCTGCGCACTGAAAGACTGGTTTTTGACAGAGCATGATTTGTTTTACAAAATTTACGAATGGTGCTAAGCTTCCTAGTGTGTTACTTACTAGAACATTACTTATTAACTGTGTTCAGAGGTACTCTTTTATACAGCATCCTTCTGACGTTCATTAACTGTGGCCTTAGGGAGATGTACAGCCAAGAGACAGTGTGAAGGAGAGAAGGGGAGAAGGAAGAAGGAAACCTGTCCAAGTCTTCCTAAACAAGCAGCCATCCAATTAATAAATTACGACCCGTGAAAGGGCATCAACCACAGCTGTGTCTTTGCGTACCAGATAGTTCCCAGGAGGTGTTCTCTCAGAGCTCTACCGTAACGAGGTGTAGCTGGCCACTTACCAACCCAGGAGGATGGATGTCTGTAAGCCCTACTGAGCTTACAAGAAGATTTTGGCCCTACATTAAATTTTAGCAACTTGGAGAACAAATCTTTCACAAGTATAACGCCATGTAAAAACACAGATTGACATGGAATGGCAATGATTTAGAGTAGCTAAGATCTGAGCTATTCATTTAACAGTGTATTTTGATTTCAAAATCCATTTCACTTGTGCACCTCTGGTTGAACTATGTTATGACTTAGTCATTCTTTGGAGGTAGCAACCACAGCCATGTCATTTCATGTAAGTTATGGCCCTGTATAATTGACTTTAAAAACTTCAGCATAAAATATCAAAAAAACCCAAACAACCAAAACCCACTGTTAAGAACTTTCCCTTTGCTGTTGATATTGAGGTTATAAGGTCATTTCCAAGCAAAATCTTACAACTACTTGTTTTTTTTTCCCCCAGTATTAATGCAAACCTTTTGCTGACAGAGTGCAGGCAGCAAAATCAGAAAACACTTGGTTTTTCTCCTAGATGATTTCTGGACTTCATTTTCTCCAAAGTCTCTAATGTTTGAGCTGTTTTCAAATCTTGCTACTTTCCCTTTGAAATATCTCCAGATACACTCTGTTCTCTCTGTTGAGATTTACCCTGTCACTACACGTGTCACGTCCCAACTGTTCTGTCTTCCAGGTGTTAGCCTTGTGTCCAGTGCTAAGATGGCTTCCCCAGATCCATCCAAAATTCTGCTGTTACCTTTCTGCTTTATGACTTTTATCATGATGACTCCTTTGCTCCCTCATTAACCTCTCTAGCTAGTAAAAGTTTTCTACCTACCTATTTAGGGATCTTGATGTTTGGGTTAATTGAGATACTCTTTGTGCTGGAAATAACAATAACCATCAAGACCTTTTCTAGAAAATCAAATACAGTATAAACATTTTTTGGGAAAGAAAAAACAAACAAACAAACAACAATTTGGCCTAGGTTAAAACAGTCTGGTTTAAAGAGCCTTGAATAATTTTACTTAATTTTTCCCTGTTATCATTCTTTAAAATTAAAATTATCAATATTTTCTTGCCCCTTCAAACACACACACAAAATTTATTTCAATAAGAAAAGCAATAACATTCTTCATAGTACTTAAGCACCTCTTTGCAGGCACTGCAGAACTTCTTAGAATCTTACCCACACCAGGACAAGCCTTGCAGCTTCTCCATCTGGGGCTTTTTGCAGAAGAGAGCCTCACTGCCTGTTCCCAGAGAATAAGGTTACGTCACAACAGACAGAAGCTGGGATTGTATAGTTCAAACAACATGAACAATAGCCAGATGTGCACCAGTCTTTTTATATTACTGCCAAAGTTTATTAGCCAAAGCTGCTCCAAAGGAGTTAATCCAAGAGAATTCAAATACAACAGAGAGCTGCTGAGAGCAAGGAGCTAAAATCATTGCATTGCTTCATCTGTTGCTGCATGTGGAGGTGCTTTGCACAGTTCCCAAGTCATAACTTCGAAGAGACACTGACACATGCTTTGTTGGAGAAGGTATAGTACACCATCACACAAGGCTTTTCTCAGAGCAGGCTTCCAGCTGAAATGCTAGAATGAAGAGGCTGAAGCGCTGCAGCAAAGCAGACACACAACAGTAAGCAAGCTTAGCACTAGCTACTGCTTCTTTCTTTTTCATGTCTTTTGACACCTAGCACTCCATATTCATCCCCTTTCATCCTTTTGTTCATAAATATTTTACTGAGTTGGCTGAGGTCTTTTAACAGAATAGGGTCATTTAAAGTTGGACATAGTAGAGATAGGTGTCTACACAGGATGAAAAAAGGAAGCCTTTGAGGTGGTCTCCTTTGTTGCTTTGTTGCTGTGCAGGATATTGGGGAAATCCTGTGTCGACTGTGGAAGGATGCACACCCTTGATGAATCCCACCTAGGGATGCACAAGATGTTTTACTTGTGTTGTGGTTTAAGCTTAGTCGTAAATTAGACAAAGCATGTAGCCTGCTTGTTTTCTCCCCACAACCTGTCCTTCTCCCCACCCCCCCCAGTCCCGGAGGGATGGGGAGGACAATTGAAAGAATGCAACTCCCACGGGTTGAGATAAGAACAGTCCAGTAACTAAGGTATAACACAAACTGCTGCTACC
>WYDI02034541.1:0-70851 GCA_009867235.2 Psittacus erithacus
ACCAAAAAATCAAAAACACAGCACTGCACCAGCTACTAAGAAGGAGAAAAATTACTGCTACTGCTGAACCCAGGACAAGGGGGAAAAAGGTCTTTAAATATAAATATGAGAGGTGTATGATGAAGAGGCACATTTAAATTCTCTTAATATAAAAACTGCCCTCTACTTGTGTTCTTCTAAACTTTAGGTCTGTGTTCAGTTCCTGTCTTGTGTTCAGGCCCACATAACAGCGCCCTTCCTTGGAAGAACTACATATCCAAGAAAAAAAAGCAGGGTGTATGACTTTCTCCAGGGTCACACAGAAACAATCATTTTGGCCATGATAGCAAACTGACCAAAGGCTACTTTGTGGCCCAGAACAGGGCAGCAGTTACCAATGATCTGAAAGAAAGCCTGTCTTTCACAGTGTTAAGATGAACCAAAGCAAAAATCTTACCTATGACGATTCCTCTAAAATATTTTTATTGAAATATAAAAAGCATATCTTAACATTAAAAGCATACTTTCTGTTCCTATTTATATACTGTCTACCACAATCCCTTCAACTATTCAGTTTGAACCCGAGAAACAATTCAAGGTTGCTCAAGTGCCCTCTGTCATGAATTCCACTCATCGCAATTCCAGTTGCCATCTCTCCAGCAAACAGCCCCCCTTCTGCAGTTTGAAACCCAGAAGATAGTTCTTAGAACTTGCAAAGCCTTCCACTGACACTTGCAGGTCTCCACATGCCTGCAGGAGCTCATCCACACACAGCCAACTGGAGGGACAGAGTCAAAGATTGCAGTTGATTTAAGCACAGTGCTCAGTCACTGACTTCCCCATTAATTCACTTCTTGGTTATCAAAACTGTGCTTCTGGAGGACTCCTCCAGTCTCTCAGCTTGTCAATATCTAATGAAGTAGCAACACTTGGTCTTTTCAAAACATTCCCACTGGCTTTGCATTCTTTCATATTTTCACCTCGCCTTCATCACAACTGCTTCTATCACCCAAAAGTTTTAGAAATGCTTTTTTGCTGCTGCAAAAAAGGTGCCCTGTCTGAAGGTACCTTGCTTCCTCCCACAGGATGCTATATCTATCTTGCACTTATTGCTAGAAGGTAAACAGGCACATTATTACATGGTCACACTGATCCTTTGGAATAAATTCACAATATTTGAGTTCATGCTATTTTAAAAAAAAAAAAAAAAAAAAAAAAAAAAAAAAAAAAAAAAAAAAAAAAAGTAAAACCATACCTGACTGAAAACATAAGCCAGTCTCCCATTAATGCGTCCCCGGCCAGTCACCACACTGTCTCCAGGATACTGCATTGAGAAAAACAAATTAATTAATTAAAAAAGTAATAATTAGAAAAAAATCAAAGCAGTGACAACATCCACTAAAAACCCCAAAAACATATACTGAATACCAAATCAAAGTAAAGACTGATTCTCAGAGAGGACTGGCCTTACATGTTTCCAGTGGGGGTTCCACCAACATTTCCCCCAGTCCTGGAAAGGAGAAATAGAGGTAATAACAAGTATTATTTGTGTATTAGTGTCAAGATCACTGAACTTCACAGTTCCCTCTCGAATTTCAGCACATCTGGAGTTAAAGCAAATTCATGTCCTTAGAGACAGGATGTACCTTTTATCAGAACCAATTGATGTTTTTTACAGAATGGATGCAGAACACAATCCTTTCTTGAGGTGTTGATACAGGGGGGAAAAAACAACCCTGGAAAGGCCAAAAACACTTCAACCTGACCTGTTCCATTTGCCACCCTGTAAATAAAAAGAATAAAGAGCTGGAAGAGGAAATGGAGCCTGTAAATCTTAAGATCTCTTAACTTCGTTGTCTCACTTTTTAGTAAAGGAAATACACAGAAATCTTTCAAGACAACAGCAGAGAAGGAACTTTATGGGTGGTCTGTCATAAAGGAATTCCAGATATTTAAATGCTTCTTGCTCTTTGGTATTTAAAAGAATACTTATGCTCAAGGTGATCTGTATTCAGGAAGGTCATACAAGTCTGGGGACTTCTCTCAGGCTGCACAGACAGCACTGCTACCAACCCATACTTCTTAGCACACAGAACAGCAGGAAACACACCTGTAGTTCCAGATGCTCTCTCATGCAGATGACTCCTAAAAGCCCAAGCAACCTGCAGAATGGCCTGGATGTAAGTACAAGTCTTACCCTACCTTCAGAAAGTTCCAGGAACTCTGAGAAATTCAATGCTAAACTAATATTCCAGCTCACTGGCCACAGTTAGGTCATCTGCTGTGAAACCCTACTCTGTAAACACAGTATGCAGCTCACCGAAAGGTGAGTTCTGAAGGACAAGGAAAAATTAACCCTCTTGCCAACTCTCAGGACTTTGCCACTCCTCATCTCTTCAGAAACAGCCGTTTGTTATCGGCATTGTGGGATGCAGTGCCGAGTAGCATAAGAGGCAACGCTGCAGTTATTTGAATATGCTAGGGAACAGAGGGGGGAAAAAAAGTACTTAGAGAAGTAAAGAAGTTTGCTCCTACACTCCCTGAGAGGAGAGAAGGTCTAACATGACATCCTTCCTAGCATCAAGTCCCATCAGACTCCTGGCTATTAAACCAACACCAAATTCTTCGCCTTTACCAGTTCCTAATGCCCCAGCCGCTTATGGTAGAAGCCTGCTGAATCCTCCCTCATCTATAGGATGCAGCCCTGTGACTTGAAGGACTGAAAACTGATGAACTAGTTTAATAACCATATAAACAGAACTTGCAGTCACTGTATGCAGCATGGCGCAGTGGCACATACAGAGCAGGTTCTCACCACACACCAAACCAGAACACTCCACAGCAAACGGGACGTTTTGCTACAAGAAGATTCACACTGACCAGGCACACCCACACATCCCAGTACGTTCATTGTCCTTTCTGTACTAAACCACAACAAAATACTTTTCCCATGTAGTAATTTATCAGGCATCAATGCTACAGTGACAGACTTTAGGGAGTCATAGATTTTTCCTCTATGTGATGAGCCTCATGTACCATTTCAATTTAGGGTGCATGGCTGTGTATCTGAAAGCTCCAGAAGTTTGCTGTGCAGTTTTCAGACTTGCTAACAGACTAGTATGAATGCTTGAAATTCCTAACACAGCAGACTTTAAGGCCCTAAAGGATCTTATTACTCTCTAGTTTGGCTAGACCCAAGTTATTTCACTCTGTAACTCAGATGTCGCCTGCAGGGAGGCAGAAGTATCTACCCATGTTTGTTCTTCATACCCATCTTGATTAACAAAGTTTTAACATCAGAGCTCTGCAGCTTCCTCTATTATTTAAAATACAAATTAAGACAATATCCTAGAGGTATCTGACCTTAAAAAAAAAAGTATCAAGTTTAGACAACAGCAAAGTAAACGAGGTAAGCTGCTAAATGGAAACTGAGAGTAATAAAAAGGAAATTCGGAAAACAAAAAATAAATAAAACAATTAAAAGAGATTACATGTGAACAGAACAGCCTATTTTCCATCAACCAGCTGGCTGGCTAAATGGCTGAAGAACAGAGGACAAAGAAATGAGTTATATAAAGTAAAATTACCTTATTCTTACTAGAGTCCATCCCAAAGTCAGAACATCTGTGTTCCACAAACATATCATATTCATCAAAAGTGTCAGGGTCCAACAGCAAAAGAATTCGTTCCCTTGCTGTCAGCTTTCCCTGAAACAAAGCAAGCAACAATTATTACAGCCATGAGGTGGTTCCCTCTCAGTTTACTGACCACCAACAGATACAGTTCAATCAAACATGGCCTCACTTCATCTGCTACATTTGGCCCATTACAAACAAACATCATGCAAGCCACACTCTGAAAAGGCTGACTACTGGAGCAGCACTACCACAAGATAAAGGAAACTGTACCAGTGTCTTTTCAACAAGGTCTAATAGCATCACAACGATTTTTGCCTACACATTTAAATGCCGCTATTAAGGTCTTTGTTCTATTCTTAAACATGGAACTCTTCCACAGCTAAACCAGACTGTACCAACATTTCAAGGCTCAGTTCACGATGCTCCATATCTTACCGCAGCAAATGACAGAAAAAAGTTAATTCTGACAAAATCCTTTTGTTTTGTTTTTTTTCTGTTGGACACTGGTATGAGCAAAAGTAGAGTAAAAGCCAAGAAAGTTACCAACTGACCAGACTCACATTGTCCCTTGCTCAGTAATAATGATGCCATGCAGGAATAAATGACTGCAAAGTTCTTTTTATCTCAACCTTCCAAACAAATGTGCTGTGTCCAGCTCAGGTAAGCATCTGTCTACAAAGCTCAGGGCAGCTGGGTTATCTTCTTTAACAGATGGTGTAACCCTACCTCAACATGACATTAAAACATAGCTTGGCTTCTCTACAAAACTTCTGATCACTAAGTCAGAAAGTTCATGAAAATCAGCAAATGCAATAAAGACTAATGTGAGCCAGAGACTTAATTTACATAAAGCATATGATGTTTGAGGCACCCCAAGATGCAGAAATAATTGCGTAATGGTCTAGTGCAAGGCATCCCTGCCCATGGCATGGGGCTGGAACTAGATGATCTTAAAGTCCTTCCAATCTAAACCATTCTGTGATTCTGTCAGTATCCTAAACGTAACTCACTGAGCCTATGAATGTTCAGATGTTGTATAGCTACAGGAAGCAAACTGCTAATAGGCAAACTGATCATTCATGCGGTCTTCACATGAATGGTTATCCCCATCTTCTCGATGCCTACAAGCCATCATGGTACCACTAGGTTCTTGCACTAAAATTAAAAGACATCCCAGCAAGAAACACCACACAGAAATAGGAAAACTACATTGTCATCCCCTTCAGTACTGCCTAAAATTTGAATAATAGAGACAAGAGACTAAAAATCCAGCTGTTCTCACACTTCCCATCTGCCTTTTCTTCTGCCTTATTTCCACTCTTAGATTTGCACAGCTTAGATTTGCAACAGCAGTGTAAAAGATGCCACTGCACTGCACAGTATGCCTCCAAGCCCAACAAAGTATTAAGAAACCCAGAACTTGCCATCACGTTAGGCAGTACCCTTCATACACACACATTACAGCCAATCTCGGCGACAAAGCTGAGATAAATTATTCTTTTTCCTGCCTCGAATAACAGGTAATGCTGTCTCTACTAATGCTGCCACTTCAGTATAGCTCCACCGCAAAAAGAGCCCCTGCAATTGAAAGACAAAGCCGCCCCGGGTTTCGAGGTCTTAAGCAACCTGGTCTAGCGAAAACTGTTCCTGCCCATGGCAGGGGGTTGTAACTACATGACGTTAAGGTCCTTTCCAACCCAAACCATTCTGTGATTCTACGACTCGAGCGTTTTCCGCGTCTGACCGCGGGAGGCCGTTTAAGCCCTGCCCGCGGCACAGCACCGTTCCCTACCTACCCTGGAGGGTCGGTGGCCGCTATGACTACCCATCCCCTCCCCACCGTGCCCGTCGCGAAGCGGAGACGCCCCGCCCGGGAGACGGGGGTGCAGCGGGGAAGGGGCTGCCCTTCCCGCGGCTCACCCGCTTATGCTGGGCGTCGATGCGGGCCTGGCCGCCGCCAAGGAGCGCGGCGCGGCGCTTCTCCTCGATGCGCTCGGGCACGGAGGGCGGGCGGCCCCCCGAGACGGCCCGGCATAGGCAGAGCGCCCGAGAGCCCGCCGCCCTTTGCAAAACGCGCAACGCCGCCATGTCGGGCACCAGCCACGGCAGCGCCTGCGCGCGGCCGCGGGGACCTGGCCCGGAGCCCGCACCCGGCGGTGCGCGGGCGCAGCCTCGCTGTCCCTAGCTGCCCGCGGGAACCGGGGCAGGGCTTCCACGGACGACGGGCCTTCGGGCGGTCCAGGGTACCAGTAAGCGTGGTCCCTCTGACCGGGAGGCCCGAAAAGGGGCAGCCGGCCGCTGGGCGCTGCCGCAAGCAGGCAGCTGCCTGACGTACAGGCCGCGTTTTCCTCAGCCGAATTGTTAATCGCTTTTGTCTTTGCGCAGGGAAGGTTTCCGGCAGAGCAACGTGAAAATGCATCATCTCTTGCCGGTCTCCTTTCCCTCTTTTGTGGACATACTGTTCTGGCTTCGGGAAAACCACCGGGACGTTGGAAAACGTGCTTTTCAGAAATGGAAACGGCGGGCAAAAGGGCTCAAAGATTAGCTGCCCTCTCTTTGTTCTGAGTGCTAGAAAGTATTTGTTATGAAAACATTGTCCCTGTGATACATAGGCACTGATTCTCCTCCTATTAACGGGCAGCCTGGCTCTTGCCTCAGCACACTTTCACAAGGATGAAGAGAATAAAGACCCCCGTAAAAAGGGAGTGGATTAGGGTGTTTGGGGAATACATATTTGCGCAGACCAAGTGACCTAGCTGCAGCATATCCGCAATCCAGAGATATGATGTCATCGCTTCCCAGGCAGTTGCCTGCTCTGCAAAAGCAGCCGTCTATATAGCAGACCATTTGTTACCCCTGTAGCCCACTTCAGCTGCTGATGACCAAGAAATAACAGGTCAGTGGAAAAGAACTGAACTAGCCCTAGGTGAATATTGCCTTACATGCACAGACACTAAGCACAATGGAGGACACAAGCATAGCCCTGTACATAGCACAAGGGAATTCTGAAGAAGAATCTCCAAGAATGGAAATTCTTGGATTTCATGGCATATACAAGCTGGCGTATAAAAAATCATTTTGAAAGGGTTCTTGGGCTCCAGTCCAGCCTCCTACTCAGAACGGAGTCAGTACTGAATTCATACCCATTTTCTCAGGGCATCATCTGGATCTTAAAAGTCTACAAAGATTTGGCCAGATGGAGATACTTAATTCCCCTCCCACCCCTTCCATTAAGTAGCAGCCTGCCCTGTTTAAGACAACTGCCTCTTGCCCTGACTAGGCACTTCAATAAAGAAAGGTTAGGAAAGATGAAGGCCAGTTCCTCAGCATCTCCACCAGACGGAAGTGCTCCAGCCCTCCCCCCACTACCATGCTATCCTTCTTCACCATGATGTCCCAGCCTAGGTACAACTGTACAGTAAGAGATTCTGTCAAAAACCTTGCACAAATCAAGGTAAATGACATTCATTGCTCTTCCCTCATCCCCAGAGCTAGTCATCTCATCACTAGAAGGCACTGAAGTTGGTCACAAGTTATTTACCCTAGATTAATCTATGCTGGCTATTACCAAACACCTCCTTCCTGTGCCAAAAAAAGGCATCCAAGAAGACTTGGTCCATGGTTTTTCTCAGAAACCAAATTGAAGATGACTGCCTCGCAGTCATCCTCCCTAGTTTTTTTCTAGATGGGTGTAACCTCAGCCTTTCCCCAGTCATTAAGGATCTGCCTTGATCTCCATGACCCCTCTCAGCACACTTGGGTCATTCTGTATGGCTCCCCCAAACTGTATCTGTCAAACTTTCTCAGTAACTGCCAACTCAATCATCTTCCACTACTGGTAATCTCTCCTGGAAAGCACAAAGGCCTGGGGACATCTTGTCAGTGAAGACCAAGACAAGGAAGGCATTGAGTACCTCAGCCCACACCTACCTAGCATAAGCCTGTTTCAACCCCCAGCCAGATGGGGGGTTGAACATGCAAAATGTTATTAGCTGCATTCCTGCCTATCTGTGAGATAGCTGCTCCACTGCAGCAGCTGAATAGACACTTAACAGTACCCATCAGGCTCAGTGAAAACCCAAGGAGTGCTCCCTAATCACAAAATAGCCCAATCAGGAAACAAACAACAGAAGATGCTTGAAGCCAAAGCCTCCACTGTCCCTCAGTGGGAAATGGTTGGTTAGGTATCACTCAGGCTGGCTACTGCAACTTCAGAAATTAATCACTATTCAGAACATGGGTCACAAACAAAAAAGGTTAAAAATCTACATTCTGGGTACAGAGAGGCTTCAAAAAGAGCCCATCCTGGAAAAGAGAGGTGGCATACCTCAACAGCAAGGCAATAGGAGTTACAAGAAGGGGAAAAAAAAAAAAAAAAAAAAAAAAAAAAAGGCATTCTTCAGATAGTTGAAGCTCTGCCCAAGAAAGGAGTACAGGGTAAAACAGAATTGAAAACTATTGCTGGTTACATGTGAAAAAAACAGAGTGAAGAGGCTGAAAAATACTCTTAGGAACAGCTTGCTACAAGTAGGAAAGCTAGTAAATACTTTTTTCAAATACCTGAGAAAAAGGAAGCATGCCAGAGAATCTGGCAATGAGACACATCAACATTAAAGGGATTACTCAGAGCCTATACAACCATTGCAGAAAAGTCTATTTTGGGGTGGTGGGTTTTTTTTTATTGTTGTTGTTTTTTTGGTTTTGGGGTTTTTTTTTGCCTCCATCTAATTCAGTGCAAAAGAACTTGAGAAGATTTCTATGTCAAACTCGATTTTTATTTGACAAAGGGATAACATTGGAGGTCCTGCTTAACCCTGAACAGCAGAAAATTAATCTATAGAACAAATCATTAACACTAACAAGTCTCCAGGACTTCTTTTCACCTTAGTGTTATAATTCAGACATGAACTAGCTTCAGTCGCAAGTCTCTTACTACAAACCTCATATGGCAGGTGCCTACTGCAATACCAATTTTTAAGACAAGTGTTAACAGATTTAAGAAAACTGTAAACCTGTAAATCCAATATGAATTATGAAGCAAAGTAGAAAAAAAATACCAAGCAAAACACCAAAACACCTCCACACCCCACCAAACCCCAGTGTTAGTGAACATGTAAATAGGAGATACTGGGGAGGAATTGGCACAGGCTTTGTACAGAAATTCATGCCATGCAGACCTAGTAGCCCTATTTAATGAAGTCAAACACCCACACCAGAAATTCAGTCCATATAATTACTAGGGTTTCCAAAGGCTTTTGAGAGTGTGTCCCTTATTAGAACCTCTTGAAACCAAGTTGCCATTAGGTTAAAAGGACGGTCCTGTCACACATGGACAGTTGTTTAGGAAATGAAGAATGAAAAATAAATTTTCAGTGTGAAACAATTTAACTAGCAAATCCCACTGGGCTCTTGAGGTAGGACATCTTTTGTTCCTTGCATTGAGATCTATTATGTTCAACACAACTGTGAATGATCTAGAAAAAGAACTTAATAAGGTGCAATTTCCTGTCAAGACCAAAAGATTTGCTTAACAGTTGTGATGCTGGACTGAAAAAAAAAAAAAAAATCACTGAAGGACATCACAGCGCAGAGAGAGAAGTAGTTCAAATAGATGTCAAGTGATGCACTGGGGAAAAAACTATCCTAAGAATACATACACCTTGGGTGCTTGAACTGTTTGGTACTAAAAGGAACAAGTTCATAATACCTCTAGAAAAACATCAGCTTGATTTTCAATAGTGATTAAAACATAAACTAAATATTAGTAATGGTTGCTAAAGAGAACAAAATAAAAAAACATACTATGATACAGAAAACCTGTATGGTAAATCCACATCACCAATACCGCATGCAGCTCTGTTCCTCCATTGCACTTTGTGCCCAGTCTTGAAAATGAGATACAGAGATATGATTCTATGTGTTCTCTAGTATATATACATACATATATCTGTATATGCACTCAGAAAGATAGCAAAAAGAACAGAGATAACTAAGAGCATGAAGCAACTTCTGCAAAAGAAGCAAATAAATAGTCCTCAGCCTAGAAAAGGAACAGCTGAGGTGGAATGATAGACACCTGCAAAATCATCAGTAACATGAAAGGGGGGCATGGGGATTGGTCCTTCACCAGCTACTTCAACACAAGCATTATTGGCTTCAGCTGGAACAGGCAGATGGATGATCTGTTACAAAGGCTATAAAAGGCAAAGGTGTCACTTTGCTCTTTGGAGGTTCAAGACACAAATTGTTGGGAGACTGCTAGGAAAATAATACTATATGCTTACTATACTATTTGTGTTCTCTACATATTTATCATTGCCTGCTTTTGGAAGCAGGATACCAGCCTTTAGTTCTGACACAGCCCTATACTGTTAGAATTGTTTAGTTAGAGATTGTCTCAGAGATGCAACAGAACACAAAAATTCTTCAAGCAGTTTCTCAAGAAGCTTCCACAATGCAATTCAGTGAAAGAGGAGCAGGTATTCTGAGGCCAAATCCATTTACAAGAGGACTTTTAACTATGAGAAAACAGTCTCCTGTTATTCAGTTTTCTCATGTTCAGTCAAATAGTAATTTGTGTGTATTTTTTGTAAACAGAAGTAGTCAATAAAAAAAAACCAGTTCCATCATTAATTTGTATGCCTGTCAGAAACAGTCCAAGGTCAATGTTGGTTGATTTGTTAAGTCAGAGGGGTAACTCAAGTGTATGAAGTGTATATTATTTTATATTGTATTTGTATATTTGTATATGTATATTTGTATATTGTATATTATTTTATATATTTTTTATAATTATATTCTTGTTCTCAGATAAGTATGTACAGTAGCATTCTCACTAAACCCAAATTGACCTGGAACACGTGCAGAGCTGAACCAGTATTTCTACATTAGCAGTTTGGCTCAGAGTCAGCTTGAATACTTAGTGCTAATCCCAGATTCTCTCTACTTGCTTTGTGCCATTCCAAACTGCACTGAGAGTCCTGTTCTGACAAAACTCCTGCACTCCTGGAAGCCCAGGTTTTGAACTGACTCACAACTCACACCACTGATGAACTGGAGTCTCACAAAAATAAGCAGACCTCAGACTAGGTACAAAGCCAAAATTGAATTCATAGATACTAAAAACCAGAAATGACTGCTGTGATCATGTCAGACATGAGGTTGTCGCAGTAAAATATTCTCTGAATTGTGTATTTTAATCAACTATTAAATACTGGTATTATCTTGTAAAAAGAAAAAAAAAAGGAGAAAAGAAAATTTTATATTCTTTGTCTGATAAAATGAAATAATCAGTCTGTACTATACTGCTTTCTCAAAAACAGCCTGTGAAGATACAATGTTGGTTTAATGTTTGTCAGCAGAGTAAGTACAAAGTAACTATTGAAAAAGGCAGTTGAAATTTTTCAGCATCAAAACAAGGAAAAGCAGCAGGAGGATTAACAATCTATCTGTCATTTGGCAGAAGAGTTTTCATTACAGAACAGCAGAAATGTGTTGCTCGAAGAAAAGCTCCACAGAGAACATATGGATCTAAGAAGTCACCTTTAGAAAGTCACAGTAATACTTACAAGCCTGCACAGGGAACAAGGCAGTCAAGGAAACGAGTAAGGACAGTATTTTCCAGTTGTTTATCTGTCCCATTTACAACTAAGAACCAAAAGAGAGGTCAGAATATTCCTACTTTAATAGCAATAACAACAGCATCATCACCAGCACGAACCACCAGGCTAAAAACAATCTATTTTTTGAAGGGGGGGTTCCCTGCATGAGCTTCTGTAGTACTTTGTAACTTCACAGCTCAGTGGGCAGTTGGGAAGATGACCAGAGAGAAAGAGAATCATGCTTCTAGAACCAAAATTCAATGGCTAGCCACTTGGCAACACCAGCTTCAGTGAGGAGATGGACTGCTATGAGCTTTACTGATACCCTTCTGCTTCTAATGTGCACACTGGGAAACTGTTTTGTGATGATTTTGAAAGGCAAGGTAAACAGATTTTTTATGTTAGCAACAATAAAAGCTTACTGACACAATTCATGTATATACCACTACAAGGAAAAAATCACTGAAAAGGCTACTTTTGTAAATATGAAGGGGATCAACATAGAACATGTTTAGTATCTGGCAAAAGCTCTCAGATCCAGTTCTGGAAAAAAGGAGGAACTGATCTCATACGAGAGAAGAGGTGCAGAGAGATACCTGATGACTTCTGCCTATACCTACACAGTTTAACAACAGGAGGAACTTGATTACCAAATATCTAATATGATATGCAAAATGCATAACCATACTTGATGCTGATTCAGATAGAACAATTATCAGGCCAGGCATGCTCACACAACTGGAGAAAAGCTCTTGCAGCTACACCCACTGGCCTGTTTCACATTGGGGAAGTGCTGAGAGAACTAAAGGAAAAAGCCATACTGAATAATGCATGCTGGGGGACGTGTCCTATTAATTCAGCCTATGAAAATTCCCTTTAAACATATCACCCAAATGAAGTAGTGAATTGTGAGTGACTGGCTTGTGGAGAACAATAAGCAAAACCCATAACAATAGTGACTTAGTGGGTGGTTTTTATACTGAGATCCTGGGGACCTTAACATTCTTGGAAATATTCATTTTCAAGCCCTTGCGAATCCAAACCAGAAATAAATTCTTGGTTATTTGCTTGGTGTTTCTGAAAAGCAGCAGATAGTTAAAAACCAAAACCAAACAACCAAAAAGAAAATCCCACACTGTTGCGAAGAACTGGTGGACCTAACAAACATTGTTATAAAACTGTTTGTACAGCACTGTATGTTTCAATGTTCAACAACAGTGTAGGAAACTTTCTGGGTTAGAACAGGGAATTCCTCTGCACCAGTAAAAATACACATTGTACTGCACTACTCCAGGTCTCAAGCTTGATGATGCAGATGCCTTTTTTCCCCTCCAAGAAAGGCTACTTGCAAAAATACACCCAAATGAAAAAGCAGGAATTGGCTTCTTTATATGTGAATATGTACTTGAATGAAAGGACTATTGCAGCCACTCCTATAATCTAGAAAAATAGGATGTCCGCAGATGTGGCATTGCAGGCATGACCTTCTCAAGGATAACAATCCTCAGAGAGAGATCCGAGTAAGAGATCAGTAAGCAACTGGGATACTTTTTAGAAAATGCTTTTGAACATAGAGGGGGGAAAATAATGGGAAAGTCTACAGTTCATTCATGGATATAAAATAAGGCAAACTCAATGGACTGGGGGGGTGCTAGTATGTTCTGTTTCCCCAGGATTCTGAAGCCATCTCATGGTTAGACACCTCCCCTTCCTCTGTGCCTTTGAGGGTTACAAAGCTAAATGGACAATCCTATGAAAAAAAAAAAAAAATCAGGGAGAATTACAAATAAACCCTGCACAATTGATGCAGGTTGTATTGCAGGAGAGGTCCTACAGCTGTGTCTGGTTGGGATAGTAACAAGGGTGAGCAGGTAGCCATGGATCACTTTCAGGAAAGCCCACAGGCTTTGCAGAGTGACACTAATAATCTTCAGTTCCTTCTGACTGCTTTTTGGCAAAGTTCAATCTTTGTCTTTCTTAGAAGCTGTGAGGATGTTTGTTGTTCCTTTCTTTTGTAGCTACTGTGATTTCATATTTAATACTGTTTGAGTTAGTTTTTTAATTCATTAATAAAGTTAGCCTAGAAAACGTAAGCATCTGTGGCTATGTTAAAACTGTTACAATCACTCCAGTCTTATCCTGCCTTTCTTGACATGATACTCAAAATGTAATGACAAAGAAAGTCAAACAATTAAAAGTAAGTTTGCCATTGTCTGAGGGGAAAAAAACCCAAACAAATCTTATAACAAAACAACAAACCCCACCAGTTTCTTCATGTGCAAGCTTTTCAAAGGCACTGTATGTGGTGACCAGTATTTTTTTTAAAGTGTTCTCAGTTGCTAACTTTCCCATAAAGTCGCAGCACTGTAGGAATTACACACTTTAGAATGCACCAGTTCCACAAGAGAAGGCTGTCTTGACACAGGGAGCATCTTCATCACCTCATATTCTATCTCGCAATTTCAAAAAACCCCCCCTTGTGTTTTTTTTTTTTTTGGGTTTTTTTGGGGGGTTTTTTTTTTTGGGGGGGGGGGGGGGGGGGAGTGGGTGGTGTTTTGGTTGTTTGGTTTGGTTTTTGGGGGTTTTTTTGTTTGTTTGTTTTTTTAATTCAAGCACTGTAGTAAAGTATCAAGGACTAAAACTATAACCCAAGGACACTGTACATTAATGCAAATATTTGTGTTTGGCAGATTTCAGACACCCTATTCTAACCTAATCTGAATGAAATGTCTAGTTCTTCCAAATGCAGCCATGAGCAGAATGTTGGTAGGAACAGGGAAATGCAATAACATCCCTATTCTAACCTTACTGAGATTAATTTGCCATTGAAAAGATGAAGGGATGTAAATCAAGATTAGCAAGCAAGGTCAGGCTTGAAGCAGTTGAATTAATCCATGACCACGATATGACTGAGGGTCAGTCAGACAGACAGGCAGCTCTACTGAAGGGCAGGAATAGGTTTGTGATTGCAGAGTTAACTTACAAGCAGTCTGTAACCACTAGAGTGAAGGAACTTGTTTGCTGTTCGACACCAAGGAATTGCGTATGTTGAAACAGCAGCAAGTTTGAAATATTGAACTGATTCTCAGGCACAAGGAAAACATGAAAAAACCTTCTTGCCTTTCCTTGGTTTTAAAGTGCTTTAGATTAAGTTTTCTAAATAAATGTTCTATATGTTCTCTTTTGCACTCTACCCTCCTCCTAGATCTCTGGAAATACTATCTCTTTTTCACCAGTTGGAAACAGAGTATTTTCTTCCTGCACAGGTCTCTTAAAATGGTCTCCCAAGGCAGATGAGTTCAGGGAGGTGAAAGATGTAACATGGAAGTAGAAATAAAACCACAGCAGTTGGACGTGTAAGAAGAATTACACATTAAGCCCTTCCTCCTGCTACTCTCCCAGCAGAGAAGAGGGGATGGCTACTGAAGGTTACTTCACTGATATATGATATAGTTTGAGTGTTTCAGGGCTTGTTCAATATTAAGCACATACCATTGGCTGGAGAAGTAGATGAGCAGAGACAACACTTGTGCTACAGTACTTTCAGTATCAGAAAGCAGCAAAAGTAGCTATTTTTGGAAGGTGAGCCAGGAAAGTCACAGCAAAGTGGGCAAGGCAATATTAACAATGACAACAAATTCAGTCCCACAGCGCCTGAACAAGAAGAGCAGACCAGTAAGGTCCACCAGCAGACACAAGGGTGAGCCCCATGACCACCTGCCAGATACCCAGAACAATGAAACAGGTCAAAGCAGGAATTCAACAGACTAATGCAGTATAGTCCAGGAAAAGACAACTTAAAAGCTGCTTAAAGGCAGCGCCTAAGGCCCAGCTGAGAAGGCCCAGCTGAACTTCCCACAGCTAGGCTGGTTCTCAGAAGCCTGATCCAAGGTCACACAGCTGCACCCCATCCGAACTACCCTAGTGCACAGGCAGTCAGCCAAACCCCTGAAGGCAGGGGGAAGAAGTTGCAGAGCTTGTTGGTGCTCTCAAGACTCTAATGTTTAGTCTCACCACTCTATTTGTCCTAGATTTCAAACAGCTGAGGACCTAAACCAAAATGTTTGGGTAGCACAACTCAGTCTCCAGAATAGTGATGCTGATAGACCACAATCAATAGAGGTAGAAAAAATTACATCTCCTTCTTGGACTGCACTGTTAGAAACCTGAACCCTCTACTTAAGGGTCTGACTAGAAGAAAAGTCAAATTCAGCACATCAGCCAGCAACAGTGGGAAGGAAAAAAGCATTATGGGCTTCCTCTGGCCCAAAGAGTATGACTTAGTCAATCTTGCTACTCTTGCAATTTCAAATTACCATAGTTTTCAAGATTTTAATAAATTTTACTTGCAGTTCTAGAGCATTTAGACACAGTTGTTCTTAGATGGAATCCAAACCTACTTATTTAGCTCTATCAGGGCATGTGAGAACAGTGCAGGGTAGTGCTGTGAAGGGGGTATTGAGGTTTGCTCCTCGAACACTACTGATGGCAACTGTTGAATCCCGCTCATGCATGATACCCAGAAGGAGTACATCCCAGAAATTAGCCAAGACTAGTAAAACTCTTTGGATGTTGGGTGTCAAGTCAGTTCCTTGCATAACAGCCAGAGAGCAGTGTGAGATGTAGTTGGGAGGGGTTGAGATGAGAGTGTTCAGGACACTCTGTGTTTGGAGTTTGGCAGAAGATGTGATACAGGGAGGTGTGTATGAGAATGTGTGCTTGGTGGGAAATTGCTTGAATGTTATTTCAGTTTGTTGGCTTGGTTCAGCGCTTAAGGTGTTTCTGGCAGTAAGCTGAAGAAGGAATTGGGCCTTTTACAGACAACATACATGTAGGCTGAGGGTGAGAATGAAGATGCTGTGCCATGCAATAAAGTTGGGTTAGGGACTAAACATGTGCAAGGAGTTATGGTCCATAGATGGCATACTGAGCATTTGCTGGGAGGCAAAATGGGAGATGGGGGTGTATGTTAATATGATAATATTAGTAATATGCATGTTAATATGAGAAATGCACCAAGTGAGCACACAGGGGCTGTATGTGGGCTATGTTAAAACAGTGTCAGGTGGGAAATGAGCTGTACATCTTGATGAGGACTAGTAATGCTAACTGTGTATTTGTAGTCAAGACCCAAATTGCTTCATTTTGTATGCACACTCATTTTGAGTTGGGCTGGAAAGCTGGGGGGCATTAATGAAGAGAACAACAAACAAAAAGATACAGGTGGAACTCCTTCATTAGGGAGACTGGAACTAGATGATCTGGGGGTTAGCTAGATCTTAACGTCCTTTCCAACCCTAACCATCCTATGATTAGTTTAATGTGGGCAACTCTGGGTGAACACAGAGAGGGACAGGTAGGAAAAAGGAGAAGTTCTATCAGATGGTTCCCCAAAAGGCCAAGCAGGGAGAGGACTGCTTTGATGGCACTGGCCATGGTGCAACACAGGATCTGGAGATGTGTGAAATGGCCTCAGTGGTGCTTACGGTGGAAATATCAGAAGTTCCTTCCACATGTCCCCAGTGACCTAAAACCTGGTGAAGATAAAAAAAAATCCCTCCTGTGCCCGTATCTTGGTCATACCTGCCAAAACCTGTGGATCCACTGCTGTGTTACAGGTTAGAGTCTCCAGAGTGCTGGTATGGGCAGCAAGAACACTTGTGGTATGCCTCTGTCTACTCAGCCTTGTGGAGGCAGCTGGTGGAGTCCATTGGGGCATCCAAACCGCATCTGAGAAGGGTGTGTTTTGCAAGTCCTGCACGAGATCTTCTAAGGACTTCATAGGCCCTGCAGCTCTCTTACTTTGAAGGTATACACACTGGACTTGCTCCTTGCTAGGTATAAGGGGGGGACCCAGTCGGCACCCCGGCATCTCAAGCCCAGACGGAAACCTGATCTATTTGACAGGCCGGGCCGCAGGTTCCAGGATGACATAAGGCAGAGGCGGAGCCTGATTCCTCAGCCGGAGAGGTGAGGGGAGACACTCGCCATGGCAGGAGCACGAGCCAGTGGCCGTGCCCAGCCACTCCAGAGGCACGGCCGCCCGTGAGGTGGAGGCCCCGAGCGCAGGGATAACCCTGATCACCCGGGGCACGGGGGCAGCACACGCGCCGGGGGGGCCTTGCCGGCAGCCGACCCCGCCCGCCAGGCGAGGGAGCGGCGGTGGCGGCCCGCCTTCCGCTGAGCGGAGAGGGGCGAGGCGGCCGCTGGGGCGACCGTTGGGGCGACCGTTCGCCGCGGCGCGCGCTCCCTCAGGGCGGCGCCGCGCCCAGGCCGAAGGCGGCAGGGCAGCCCCGCTCCCCGCTAGAGGGCGCTGCACCACTTCCCCCCACCCCCACCGCCCCGCTGGATGGGCCCCCGATGCGGGGAGGGCAGCGTCCTGCCCGCGCATGCGCAGTGCAGGGTGCTGGACGGCAGCAGCGATGGCTCCGCAGTGACGGTTGGATCTAACGGTTGCTATTGACATTGCGGCGCGGATCAGGCGGCGGGTCCGGTCCCGCGAGCGGCGGCCGCGTAGCCAGAAGCCACCGGCCCCGCGGAGGAGGCCGCGGCGGTGCCGCGGTGATGCGGCCGCGCTGAGGCCCAGGTGCATCCGCCTCCTTCCCTCCCTCCCCCGCCGCCGGAGCGGGCAGCGCGGCCCGGCCCGCCGCCGCCCTGAGCTGGCTTCGCGGTTCCTCCCTGCGGCCGCCGCCATGCCGGGCCGCCGCTGAGACAGCGTCTGCTCGAAGAGGAGCAGGGCCCTGGGGAAGGCGGCCCGGCATGGCCCGCAGTCTGGAGTAGCGCCGCCGCCTTTCCCTGCGCTGTGTGGCGGCGGGCGGGCCGAGGCCGCTGCTCGGGAGCGAGGCCCCGCTGGAGGCGGAGGAGGAGCCAGCGCGGCCCCTCTGACAGGGCCGCCGCGGCCTCCGCGCTGCCGCCGCCGCGCGGCTCCAGGTGGCCCCGGACCAAGGTGACACCCGGCCTGCCCCCGCCCCGGGGCCACCTGCCCCCGCGGCCCGCACGGACTCGGCGCTGCGCCTTCTTCTCACCCCGGAGCCGGCGGCGTGCGAGCGGCTGCGATGAACCCGGTGAATGCCACTGCTCTCTACGTTTCAGCGAGCCGCCTGGTGCTCAACTACGACCCTGGAGATCCCCAGTCCTTTACAGAGATTAACAAGCTCCTGCCCTACTTCAGGCAGTCCCTCTCCTGCTGCGTTTGCGGTGAGGATCTTTCTTTTGTTCCCTGCACAATGAGCCTCCCCCCCGGGGCTCCCCGCACGGCGCTGCGGGGCGGCCCTGGGCCGCGCTGCCCGCAGAGCCCTCCTCGGTGCTGCCCCGCCGGGTTGCTTTCGCCCCTGCCTCCGGAGGCAGCGCTGCAGTAAGGCTCTTCCCGCCCCGCACGGCGGCGGCCCACGAAACTTTGCTCAGCCTTTGGCCGCGGAGTCCCTGCTCTCGGGGGAACCTCTCGCCGGGGAGGGGGCCCACGTGCGCGACCGCGGTTCTCCCGCGGGGGGCACCGGCCCCGGGGGGCGCGGTTGGGGGACCGCGGTAGCGGTGTATTTGTTGAGCCAGTTGGGAGAGGTGGAACGGAAATATCGCTGGTTTAAACCCGCCCCCCTCCTCCCGGGCAAAAACCCAACCCGAATGGGGGGAAGGCTACGGCAATATTGGTCAAAAATAAAGAGAGACGTCAGGGGTCTGCATGTTTAATAGCCTGGCAAGCTACATAGGAAATAATCCGTTGGGTTTTTTTGTTGTTGGGATACTGCCTTTTCCCCCTAAAATGCAACGCTTTATTATGGTCGCTTTATTTCCTAAAGGCTGTGGTAGTTATTAGTGCTTATTGGGATGCACTGGTATAGTGGAGTTAATTGCTTTCAAAAAGTGATGACTAAAAGAAAGTGTGGTAAAAGGCACTTGAAACAGTGTACAGAGCATAGGAGCAGGGAAATACCTTTTTACCCCCCCCCCCTTTTTTTTTTTTGTTACCTCGCTGAAAGGTAAAGAACAAAAAATAATTCAGATGGAAAGCCAGGAATTTTAAGTACAAAGAAACAATGTTTGGGTTTTTTTTTTTTTTTCTTTTTTTGGTGCAATGTATGTAATTGTCCTGTAACAGTAATTACCATAAAAACAAATGCTGAAAGGCTGCTGGGATTTCCCCACTTCTTTTCGCCAAAAGAGCATTCTGCATTTTGTGGGTAAAAGCAGGTATCTGGAATTTCAGTGTTGCAGTCTGGGGAACACTGGGAAGGAATTGAACTCTACTGTGTTTATGAAGTGGGGGCATGTGTCTGTTCCTGGTAGGAAGTTGTGGAATAAGCTGTCAGCCTTTCTTGAACTTCCCTTTGGAAGCCTTGGTCAGTGTTGGGAGAGGGACTCTGAGCTCTTAGCTGTCTCAATTGATCAATCCTTTTTTTCCTCTGGTAATTTTAAGTCCTGGCCCTGTGTATGTTTATATTTTCTTAACTGAGTGGACTTATATCCACTATGTTTGCATGTGTTTATCTTTGCTAGTGTGTGTGGCCACACTAAGATTTAATCGAATTACTGGGGTTTAGAAAGCTAAATAATTTATTTACAGGATCAGGATTTCAACTGTTGAGGCTGCTAAACTAGTGTTGCATGCTTCCTATCCTGTAGCTATTGGCTCCTCCCACTTAAAGTCTTGTTAAATAGAGATCTGTTTGTACTGGGAAAGAAGGAGCCTGTTCCCAGGATCATTGCATCGTCATTTCCTGCAATAATTTATCTAAGGTTTGATTTTTTTCCTCACGTAACCCTGATGTCAGTATTGGTATATCGATTTACCTCTACTCTTTTGCTCTTGCTTATTACTCTCAGCCCTGTTAATTCCAATCTCTGACTGATTTTTTCTATAAATTCGCCTTTCTTTTGGTCAATCACTGGACTGCTTTTGCCTAAAAATAAGCTAATATTTTCCTGATTTTTGTTTTTAAATTTTTTTTTAGTAAGATTCACATAGGGACTACGTGCTTCTAACTGCTGTGATATCTGGCCTCTCCAGTGTAAGACTGCTCTTCTGAAAAGTGTTCTTTGTTCTCGTTGCCTTAACTTCTTCCCTTCTTGGCCTTTTGCAATCTTATTTTTACACTCTGTGCTATTGAAATTGTCTGTCTTTAATTTGTCCCTGCCCAAATTCCTGAGCTATTTTTCCCTTCTTCAGCTTTTCTTGCTTGGCTTCTCTGTCACTCTCAGTTTGGTAGAGCAAACCATGCTTTTTAGTTTGTTTTCTTCTATTGACTATTCTTATCTGCAAACTACTTCTTGATGGTACCACTTTCTCTTCATCCCTTATTTGAATCTTAAAGTTACTGCTTTGGCTTTGTTTATTTGTTTTTCCTACTGTGGCTGGCTTTCAGGTAACTGCAGCTGCTGTTTGTTTCAAATTAGAATTCCCCAGTATTATGTCTGTGTCCTGGGCTCCTGTTTGTGGTGTGGTAGCATACAGAGGCCTCGGTAAATACCAGGCTCTTTGTGAAGCCATACAGTAAAATAGTTTCTGTCCTGCAGAATTAGTAGAGTGTCTATCTTGAACCTGCAGGCAGGCAGTCATGGGAGAGTGGTCCAGCCCGATACAAAACTGCCGGCTCTAGTGTTGGCCAGCTGTCATAAATCTTCAGCTGAGGCTGGTAAAGGCAAATTCACCTTATTGGACATTTCTGTTCCTTTTCTGTCACTTCTGGCATAGATGAATGTTGGTGCCTCTTGATGTTTGGCACTCTGACCTTGCTGTGGTATTTTTTAAATCTTTTTTCTACACATTAGTGCTAAGAGCTGTGGAAGGTGTCCCTGCCCATGGCAGGCATTTTGGAACCATATGGTCTTTAAGGTCCCTTTTAACCCATTCTGTGATTACTTTGTGACATGTCATGATCAAAAGAGTAAATGCTATGATCATCCAAAACTTTACATTGTACAGGGTTTAAAAGTATTTAAAAGGTTTTCAGATGCTCATTTATTTCCACTTTATTTGTATTTTTAGGCTGTAAGATGCAACTGTCTGGGTATGGGTTCATTCATGTGCACAGAACTTTGTGAGTGTCTGGTACTTCCCTTGCACATATCTTAGCAGGATGCTCCCTTGACTGTGATTTCTAAAAATCATGATTTGTTGAAGAAATGCTGCATGAATTACCAGTAATGCGTAAAATCCCTGCACGTGGTTAGTCTGTAGTGTTGGACTTCCCTTGGGAAATTACTCCCAAAATTAGTGCTCCTTATGTCATCACCCTTTCTTCAGAATTTAATCTCTCTGAATGCATTCTGTAATGCTTTGTTATGATGTAGGTATTACTTCTACTGTCGAGATTGTCCCTTTAAGTTTAGAGAATTGTTTTCAGAAGAAATGAGTGACAGCTGTATAAATCAACTAACATTATTGTGCTTTCACTATTTTCTCAATGCGCTAGACATAAGCCAGGTCACTTTCTTTTGATCTGATAGTCTTTTAAACCAGTTCACATAGTAAGGATGGCAGAAGGTTTTGGACCCACATAACTATGAAATTAAAGCTCCAATTTTAGATTCAAATTGGCAACACATGCAGTTCCATCAGTAGAAAGTCATAATGTAAATCCAGTATGCCACTGAAAGTCAGTTACATCTGTTCTAGGTGGATTTGAGGTCTCTCTCTTGCCTAATGGGTTATAAAGGTGAAATTATGTTGATGATATGGTGGTGTATGTTTCTAGGATTTAAGTGGGATCATGTGATAGTTTCCTAGATGGTGTTGCAGGTAATGCATCGTCCTTTTATAGGGACAGTATTTCCTAGAGCTTTTAAAACATAAAGCCACTCCTGAGTGTGCATTGTACAGAAGGTATGTGCCTTTACGTGTTTTGGGGATGTGAAATCTGAGTTTTTGTCTCTGGACTAAAGTGATTATCATTAAATTGCACATTAATGCCATATTTAATTTAAAAATAGTTTAGTAGATGTGAAATCTGAGCTTCAGTTTTTGGACTAAAGTGATTATTATTAAATTGCATGTTAATACCATATTTAATTTAAAAATAGCTTAATAGAGTTTATGTAGCAAACTTCTGTGCTTTAAAATACTGTCTACTGGGATAAAAATCTTCTTAAAAAGTACTTTCCTCTGTTTCAAATACCATGTAGCTTACTGCAAGTCATCCAAAGGTTCAGTTGGCTTTTCAGCATTAACAGCCTTCTTTGAAATTCAGTTACAATGCTTTTGAAAGACAGATTACCAGTCAGATCAGCTTAGTTTTTTACCTGAGTGGAAAACTTCATCCTGAAACCTCAGAAAGATACTGAAAAGGCGTGTGAAAGGTTGTTGTTGCTGATACTGAATGTGAAAGTGCTTGAAAGAAAGCGTGGCTTTAGGACAACGCTTTGTTTGACCAGGAACCCAGCTGTAGAAATACAGGATAAGAATACAGTTCCTGACTTAAACATCCTGTAAACTCACTAAGGGGATGTGAGACAACATGTGGCTTAAGAGAGATTAAGAGGTAGGATAAAACAAAGAAACAATGTGCCAGTACTGGCTGGTACCTTACACAGCTCCTGTCAGTTGTTCTGAGATTGTTCTTGATAGTTTTAGTTAGCTGATTGAAGGCTAAATGGTAAAGAAGCGTTATGGAAGCAATTCCCAAGTATGGGAAATGGCATGGATTACCAAAACCACAAAAACTGTTGACTTTTTGTTTCCCTATAGAAAGATTAGCATAGGGATGTTACTTCCATCCTCCTTATGTCCTTCAAAGAATGTTGGGTGACACCTAAATAGGTTGAAGCTTTCTAAAAAATGGAATTTCTGGTTGCTGAGATGGAAGAAAGCAGAAGAAATCAATTCCCACTACTAATGAAACTTAATTATATGCATGATACTGGATTTTCTGTTTGGGATGTGAGCCATGATTGAGTTCAGTCTGGATTAAGAGTGTTACAGTGAGAAGGCATGTTTATGTTTTGTGATGGAGATCTCATTTCTTGTCCGTTCTCCCTAGATTAAGGAGAGTGAAGATTAATTCATGATCTGTGCTGCCAGATGAGCAGCCTTTTATGTGTGAAGAGTGATCTGGATCAGTGCTTTTTAAGATACTTTTTCATTGACATTTTCTTTTCTCTATTTTCAATGATGAAAAATGCTGTCCAACTATCACATATTGGTAGTTTTTAAAAGTATGTTTTGTTGCCCTTAAAAATTACATGAGCGGTTGCCAAAAGACTTCAGAATTTCTGAAGAATGTGTGAAATAACCAGAATCTTTGAAGCAATCATCAGGGAGCATGGACTACAGGACTAAGTAACTGTCAAATACCTTTTGCTGCAGGTATTCTTGTTTTGGAGATAACCAGCATGGGCAGTTGGCTCTAAAATGTTCACTTGCTTATCTCTGAATACACCCACTTTTAGCCAAGAACATGTTGGATGATTTTTCTTCCTCCTAAGATCTCTTTACTTAAATTCACTGTTTCCCTTTCCTGTTTTTAAATCCTATGTGTGACTCCTAGGAAAGCTGCTTTTTCAAGGTTGTCTTCAATGTACTGAGTAAGTTTTGATAACGTAAAGTTCTACTATTTGAATTTAAATTGGTTTCTAACCTAAAAATACTCCTCTATCTTTGAACAAAATTGAGGAGTAGGAAGAGAAGTAGCTCTGGTTTCCACTGTTAATTCCAGCTGGTTGATAGTAGGCTTCAAAAGAAGGTTGCAAAGTGGAGATTGCAATATTGTCTTCTGATTTGATTTGAGATGAGAATGTGTTTCTCATTACAGCAGTGGGAAATGATGGATGGGTTTTTTGATGGTTGCCTGAGGATATTGATTAAACCGATTGCATTTCAGAGTGTTTGAAGAAAAGTTAATGTGTTGCCAAGAGACATCTTTGTTGGGACAACTTAGTTGTCTGGGTCTATGGACATAGTGCGTTCAAACAGCTTTCTTTGGGTTTGTTTTCTTACTATGTTATGATTTACAGATTAGGTTGACTGCATATGGAGTAAGCAGTTGCTGGATATTATGTTGGAGTTTTTTGTGAGGCCAGAAAAGGTTTTTTTCCAACTAGTATATGACTTGAGAAATACTGCACAGAACAGCCTTTCTTGAGCAGAGTGCTTCCCAGATAGTGCTTTCCAAAGATTTCCATGCTGTTATGGGGGAATTCACCTTGGAGTCCTTCAGAGATGTAATTTTTTATTCCCTGAGCCTTGGGGTCACAGCACAGGGCTTGCTCCTTCTCCAGTGGCCTTGGAGAGGACAGTTTACTTTAAGATTGTGCAGTTCATGGTGTGAATGTTTTTGTTTGGTGGGCAAAAATCAGTTTTCATTACTTCTTAGTTTGTTCAGAGAATATGATCAACTTAATCTATAACTTGCACAGCAAGTTTTAAGTCTTGGGAGTATTTATGCTGCATGGAAGCATGTTACGTTAATCTTACACCCATAGGAGAGATGTTGGCTTTGCTATTTAAAACCTCTTAAAATACAGCAACCTTGACTTCTGGAAAACATCATTACATGAAAATTTGACATTGGATGGTGAAAAAGATGAATTTCTCTTTTTGAAGTTTGTGCATCAGAAAGTTTGATCTTCTCCACGTAGTTTGTTAAAAATATGTTTAGATTTTTTCTAGGCCGTGATTTTGTAAACAAAAAGACTTTCAAACAGAAACACAACTTTGACATAGGACTTGGTAAAATATGTTCTGTTGTTTATTGTGCAGGGGGTGGAGTCAGAGAACAAAGCAGCCCCTTCTGCAGTTAAAATGCAGTTTGTTGTCATTTTCTGTGGTGATGTTTTTTGTCTTTGAACTTTAGCTAAAGACATTGACAGTATTTCTATGCAGAAAAATAGGCCAACTGCATTCTTATCAAGGTTAATTTGGGTTCCCATGGTGCTCAGACAAAAATAGTGCAGTTTTTATTTTTCCAAACAGTTGTAAAAACCTTAGTTCTTTAGTCACAACCATCCTTATATGAGGGTAATAATTTCTGTAACTAATTTTTCACCGTTTGTTGACAGAGGATGCTCAGATCTGTTCAGCAGCTGCCAGAATATTTTCTCTGATAAAACTTTGAAATAAGTTGTTGCTTTTATTTTTTATTTATTTTTAAATGCCTTTTTGGTGTGTCCTCCATGTTTCCATTTCATCTGATGAGAAATCTGTTAATGCTTATGAATGTCTTTGGAGAAATTCTAGAGACACTGTTGAAATTGTGGTGATCCAAAAGCAAGGTTTTTATTTACTGTTTGTTTGGTTGAAGAAATACTATCATTTAATTCACAGGTAAACTCTTGCTGTCTCAGATCTGACAAAGGATTGTGTGCTGAAAGACTTGAACAAGTTTTTCTACTTGTAGGTTTTGGCAGGAAAAACTATTTCTGTCTAGAAAACCTTGTGTCACAAAGAACATTAAAGGATAAATAAATTTCTAGTGTTGTCGTTGTGAACTCCTATTACAATCTGTGCTTTGTAGACATAGCTTCAAAGTTTCTTGCTAGTGATATTGCACGTGCCTTGTGTCTTCCTGCCTCTCAGACAAGAGTGTGGTGGCTACAAATGCTGATTTGTTTTCTGAATGCTGAGAAGTAGGTGTAGGATACCTGGGTGATGGGCAGCACCTCTGTCTGGTGATCCAGTTGGTTTCTGAATTATGAGAAAAGTTGCCAACCATTTTTCTAACTGGGCAGTTTGTCAGGGCAGGGATAGGACAAACTTCCCTCTGGTGAACCTGCCTCTTGGCTTCGGTGCTGTATTTGTGAGCTGGATCAACAAGACCATGGTTTGGGCTCACCATCTGAAGCTTACATTTTGGAAGAGGTTCATGTTCTGGCTTGAGATTGGTGGAAGGAGACCTTTCACTGTTGTCTTGTCCTTGGCAGTTGTCCCTTGCACTAACCTCTCTTGAAGTTTCTCTGGGTTTGTGTGGATTTAGTGATCTTCTTTTCTAGTAAGTACCCAGATCTTTCACCCTCATAAAACAGATCTTAAACATTTATTTTTCTACAGATAGTTACCAGACTTTTTTAGTACTTATGCTTGCCTATCATCAAATAGTTTTGCAAAAGCTACTGCATTTATGACTCTTTCTTTTGCATGTTTTGCCTTGAAACCTCATTGAGCTACTTATTCTTCAGTTGGATCTAGCTGATAATTTCTTAGATGAAAAGATGCAATGTGGGGTTGAGAAGGGAGCAATGCAGGAAAGGGGGGGGGAAGCAAGCTTTTTCCTTTCAGAGGCTGCTGCAGTTGAAGTGCTTGAGCTGCAGTAGATGGACTTCAGAAAGCCTATCCAAGTGGTATTGCCCATCAGTGAGAACTAGCTCCCATGCTTCAGGAGGTGGTTAACTGAAGACTGAATGCAGTAATTTGTTAGAGCTTACTGCCTGTTGCTAATTAATTTAGTAGAAACAATCAGATCATGTTTAATCCAGAAATGAAAATGCTGAAAGTGTAGCAGAGCAATTATTAAACCTCTGTCTTCTGGTTGTTACTTCAGAGGTGTTTGCTGAGTATTAAGTGTAACATAGAAGTGCCTGTGTGCTGCATCAGATTGATTATAACTTCCTGATTTTTAAAACTTGCTAGATTCACAGTGCTGTAGAATTGCTTTCATCTGACTAATCTAAAGTTCACAGAAGCTTTTTGTAATATTGGTTTTAAAATGCAGTCACACTAACTGTAATGTTTGATGTTAACAGATTAACTGGTGCAGGTGAGCTTTCTTCTCCCCTTCTTCATGGATGGCATGCCTGCTTTTGCATTGTGGAGCAGATATGCCTCTTCAGTCAGGTAGAGAGTGCAAGGAGTAGAGGGGCTGGGCTATTGAGCTTTCCACTTGGTTGCTGTGCACTATAAAATGAGGGTGATTTCTGGTGGTATGAATGCAGTTCAGGATTAAAGGTTCTTTGGCAGACAAATGTTGTCAGAGATTAACCCCATTCTACTTGTAACATTTTTTTCTAGTTCTGAAAATTTAGATTTAATAGTTATATCATTATGAAGAGTTCGAGTTGTTAAAGCAAAATATTACATTTCAGCAGGCTTTTGCAAGGGTGCTAAGCCTAGTTATTTGTGTTTACCCTTTTTTTTCAGGCATTGTTTTTCTACCATTGCTGAGGATGAGAATGGAAGGTGATCTGTTTCAAGTCTTCCTTCTCAGTGAATATCATCCATTTGGAGCACATTTGCTGGATAGATACACCTAACAATTGCTTTGATTGCCAATTATTCTCCTCCCTTTGGTCTGTGAGATACAATTTGCAGATGCTTCCCTCTTCCTGCAGCTGTGAAGTAATGCTCATTAAGGAACACAATAGGAAGTATTCCTTGTGGTTTCAATGACCTCCCTCCTGTAAGCAGCCTTTCCAGGACAGCTGTGATAATTTGTAAATAATATATTAAAAGTATTTCCTCTGTTAGGTGCTTCTTATTAATTGTAAGTGCTCAAATTAACGTAGATGCTGAGTAAAGTTTTCTGAAAGTAAGAGTTGATGTTTAGGGAAAGCCTTTTACTGGAGGCTTTGTAAGAACATGATGTTGCTTTTGGTGTGTTAATAAACCCCTTGCAAAAGAGGGTGAGAAAAGATGAGGCAAAGTTTAGCAATACCATGTATTTAGGGTTGTAAAAGTGAAGGCCTACATTAGGTAATTATGGAAGGATCTTGGGCAGATGAATGAGTGTGCAATAAAATGTCAAAATTACATTTAGCTTAGATAAATGTTAAATTGTAAACATGGAAAAAATATTAAGTTCTCAGAGCCTACCATTTTAATATTTTGCAGATCTGTTTACATCTGTAAATTTATAGGAAGGGGTAGCATTGATGGCTGCCAGCCAAAAGTGTGATCTTGCCCTTGTGATGGAAAACTCCATGAGAATAACAGCTCAGTACTGAGTGTCAATTAAAAAGCAAAGCAAATACTAAAAATCAGGACTGGAATAGAGAATAAAATTGAGAACTTTATTATGGCACTGTATAAGGCTTGGGTCACCTGTATCTTCTGTTATGGTACCCCATCTCAAAAAAAGAACTGTGAAAGATTTAGGAGAAGGATGACCTAATGTAGGGAACAACTTCTGTAGTCTGGAACAGAGACAACATTGAGGCTGATGTGGTAAATGTCCGTAGAACTGTGAGTAGTGTTGAAGAGAGAAGTAGGGATTTACTGTTAACCTTATGCAACATGAGAACCAGAAACTGACAATGAAACTAGTAAGAGGTCATTCTCAGCACAATAAGACCTTCTGGTCAAAGCCTGCTGCGATTACATTTGAAAGAGCAAAAAAGAAGATGAGGCAAACCTAAGGAGAGCATCTGAGAGGTACTGAGTCCATGGAAACCCCATCTTGCATGTAAATTATCTCAGCTAATAATGGTTAAAAACTGGCAGGTATCAGAAGTTTATTTGCCTTGTTGTTGCTCTTTCCCTGAGCATCTGGTTTTGGCCACTGGTGATATGGCCCACTGGGCTAGATGGATCTTTGATCTAACTCATTGTGATTATAGGAGTCTGAGAATGGGCTAGGTAACATCTTGGAATCCTTCCTGGCTTTATTTTCATGGTGGAGTTTATAATCATCATCTGGGAAGATCTGGAAATTTGCAGCACCAAATGAGTGTTATGGCTTGGTAGCCCTTACAGTCCAGCAGTTTGCAATGTAAGAGAGCTTAGTACCTCAAGATTCTGGGTAGCAATTAAGGTGGTGTCTTTCTGGGAAATTGCTGCTGACTTAATATCATTCCCTGAGTACTAAAATAATGAAACTTAATTTTCTGTGAATTTGCATCTCATGGTTGACTCTTTATCTTAACATTACTAAAGCTGCAGAGAGTGGTAGGTGCCACAGAATCCATACAAGAGAGACTCTGAAGAATGAATATTCAATGAGATTTGAACTGAAGCTGAAAATACTCCCACAGCACAGGCATTCCTGATGTCTGTCCCATGTAGGTTGCCTGGCATTTACCAAGAGTAACTTGCCCTGTTCTTCAGTGAGAGCATGTGAAGTGTTTTATCCTGTCTCTCCGTCTGTTTGGGTGTTTTTCCTGAAAGCTTCTGGAAATCTCAGTTTTTCAGTATCCTTTTTTAGCTTTCATACCCATTCAACAGTTCTAGCCAAATTTATTTTGGGAGAAATAACATGCACAGTTGGTGATGACTTTTTTTTCATCTAATCAAAAGTTAAATTGGTATATTGTTTATTTGGTCTCATCTCTGAAGTGCTTCATAATCTGTGATGCACTGATCATCATAACTCATCCTTAGCCTGTTTTTGCTACTTATGATGAGGCTAAGGACAGACCAAGGAGCACCCAACTGCTCTGCTGCATTGGGTGTAATGCTGGTGGGATTTTGGTCCTGGAAGCGCTGTGTATGCATGTAGTTGTATGATGGCTTCTTCGGTCTGAAAGCATTAAATGAGCAAGCGTTAGATGTGTTCGTCTCCTGCATTGGTCAGGGCATGGCTTTCTGCTTGTGCTGCTGGAAAGACTCAAAGATCCAGGAGGGACAGTTGTTTGTGAACTCCTTCTGCTGAAGGATGTGACTTTGGAAACTATCTAACGTGACTCAAATACATTATTTTCATTTCCCCCCATGGGAGCTAGGGAGTTTTCTCACAAGACTATGGTGGACATCTCTGCCTGCATTGCTCCTTACATAGTGTTGTTTAAAGGGAACTTTTAAAAGAAATTAAAATTTCCACTGCAGGTTGGATTATGTGGCTTAATGTTCCCCCTGTTGGCTTGAAATCTTTACTGTTTGACCTAGAGTGTTTTGTTACTTCTTCTCATGGTGGGGTCTTGTGGAGTCACTCTTCCTCAGTCAGCCCTTTCTCACTAGATCAGCAAAGAAAAGCTAAATACCTTGGCTCAGGTTGTGAAGCACATTTCCCAACAAGTATTGCTGTAATTGTGCTTTGAACCTTTCTCTGTTTTACAGTCTCTCCTCTTCAGTGCTTCTCCTGCACTGCTTTCAGTTGGCTTGTTCAAATACTGCACTGTTCCAGTGGCCACTGTTCCGGGTTCACAGTGATGACAGCTCCCAGTGTTTGACACTGTGTAGATGTGTGCTGGGTGCCACTGGCCAGCTTCCTAAGCCATTACATTTTCTCTCAAGTTATAAAAAAATACAACATAATGAGCAACAAGAGCCAGTGCTGAAGTCATCAAAACCCAAGTTACATCAAGCCACATGACTGAAAGGCAGCTCAGGTGGAGGCCTGGAGCAGCCCTTTCCCAAAGAGGTACTAGGGAATTGAGATTTCAAAGGGAAATCGGGATAGTCTGCTTGGTCATGGAATGCAAGAGTCACAGAAATACTGTACTAATGCACCAAGTTGAATTTTCAAGAGTGGTTTGAACAGTGAAAACGTTGGGAAAGGATGAGGAACTTTTTGGGAAAAGCTACAGAGTGAGGGACAAGTTTTGTATTTTAAGTGCTGTTACAGCCAAGGGTTAGTATAATATGTCTTGCTCTTCTACCTGACGGCTTAGATTCTTGATTAAGGTAATACAAAGTAGAAAGGATAGGGTTTATTCTGTAGCTGATAACTCAGGCAACTCAACTAGGTCCAGTTAATTACAGCCCTTCAATGCATTGTCAGGACAATCAGTTACAGGACTGTATGATTAAAATTTCCTTGGTAAGTTAGTGAAGAGGGAAAATATTTTTACTTTTGATGTTTGGGGTTTTTTTTAATCTCAGTCTGCTTCAATATATGCACTTTGCTTTCTCTTTCCAAATGGCTTAATTGTATTCTTGTGTTCATAGCAGCATTGTTTTCACTTTGGAAAAATCTGGGTGAGAATTCACTGCTGCTTGTGAAAGGCTTCTTATGGGGAGAAAGGTCTGATCAAAGCTAGAAATCTGCTGCTTGGAAAGGAGGGGAAACCTGTTGCTGTAGATGTCTATAGATACTCTGAAATTTAATTCAGGCGTTAGAACATCTTTGGCCTAGAGCCAGCTAGAAATAGCAAAGCAGTACTGTCATTTCTGGATATAGCTACTACTCAGTTTATTTGTATACAGGATTTCAGGTACCTCTGGTCTTCCATACTTTATCCTTATGTGTTACTTAGTTTGTTCTTAAGATAAAACCCAAAACATTCTTCAGGTTTTTACAGTTTCAGAGCTGCGGAGACATAACCTGCCAGCTTGTCAGCACTGGGTGTCCTACACTCCCTGTGCTGTCAGGTGTGTCAATTCCTTTAGCAACTGATTTTTATTAGTATTTTATTCTTAACAGGAAGATTTGGGAGAAAATCCTTTCTTCTGAGGTCTTTACTCCTGCCTAGGCTGTGAGCTGTTGTTAAAGCATTTAAAAGCATCGTGGCTGTGCCAGTACCACCATGTTAAGGATTATTTCACTGATTCGTGTCTGTGAATGGGAAAACCAGGAGCTACCACTTCCCAGGATGTGATAATAGTTGCCTTGTTGCACCTTCTGTTTTGGCACAGGCAGTTATAGAGCAATACAGTATTTCCCTTTCCCCCCCATTTTTAGTCAAATATATTACTAGGTACTTTATTCAGTGTTTGTGAGAGTTTATGGGATCCATTTAACTGCTCTTGCTTGCAAAGTTAGAAATTCTGTGGTGTATTCATCGCAATGACTGTCACAAAGCTAGGCTCTATTTTTAGTCCCAGCTAATTGAGAAGTAAACCGATGTCTGCTGTGTCTTCTTTCCTTTTGAGGTTGGGATTTCATCATTTTCACATTCCTTTTAGAGTTTCCCTCTGCTCCATTGCCATTTGTTTTCACTAATTTCATTACAATCTCTGCAGTAGCTCTTCATGGGAGTTTATTGTTGCAGTTTTGGTAAACTCCTAGAAATCTTGTGTGTTTTACAAGTTGCAATGGCAGAAACTGCTGAAGGGGACAAGGGTTTTGGTAGTGGTGTAGTTGAGAGGTTTCTAAAGGCTGTAGAAGCACAACAAATGATGGTGTGATGGTTTTCTTATGTTTTTTTTAATGTTGTTTTAAAACCAGATAATAGCAGCTGTGAACATTTTTACAGGACAGTGGTTGGATGCTGTGTTCTCTTGTGACCTACTGCAGGTTTTCAGGATATTTTGCTTTGATAGTACAAAAAATTTATCCCATACTATCCCAGAAGTATGTCTTGGGTCCATTGTAATCTTTCTCTCTCTTTTTTATCTTAGGAAATTTGCTACAAGACCCTATTGCTCCTACCAACTCTACATGTCAGCATTATGTCTGCAAAACGTGTAAAGGCAAGAAGATGATGATGAAACCGTCATGTAGCTGGTGCAAGGACTACGAACAGTTTGAGGAGAATAAGCAACTAAGCATCTTAGTGAACTGCTATAAGAAACTCTGCGAATACATAACGCAAACCCCACTGGCACGAGATATTATCCAGGCAGTTGACTGTTCTGCAGATCTTTTGGCTTTGCTCAAAGATGGATCACCACTCCATGAAGACACAGACAGATCTTCTGATACGGCCTTGGCTTTGTGTTTGACACATTCCCCAGTACCTTCAACCTCAGAACTCACAACTGATCCTCCAGCTAGTTTTACATCGATCCCTGAAAGCACACACAACATCGATATTAGAGGTTCTGTTATCAACGGGTTGCCCAATTGTAATGGGCTTTCGGTAGATAAACTTGGAGTAAATATTCCTTCTCCTGAACATGCAAACACAATTGATGTCTGTAGTACTGGAGAGTATATAAAAACTGAGGACATCTCCAGCAGCCTGCAGCCTGTGTGTGATACAGTTTCCACTAGCGACTTGTGTACCACAGGCATCGACATCTGCAGTTTCAGTGAAGACATAAAACCAGGGGGCTCACTTCTCCTTAGCGTTGAAGAGGTTCTCCGGAGCTTAGAGACCGTTTCAAATACTGAAGTCTGTGATTCTAATTTGCAGCCCAGCTTGGAAGCAAACATGACTAATGGCCCTTTCCTGCAGCTTTCTCCCCCTCCTCTTAGCCATAACATTTTCATGTCCACAGACGCTTCTCCTCACGGGATCTCCTGTACAGCAGCGACACCCAAGGTAGTGAAGTTAAACAGAAAGCGGTCTCGATCAGAAAGCGACAGTGAGAAAGTTCAACCTCTACCCATTTCCAGCATCATCTGTGGCCCAACACTGGGAGCATCAGCTCCTGTAACAGTGAAACAGGAAAATAAAATGTCTTTGCAGCCTATTGCAACTGTACCTAACGGAGGCACCACTCCCAAAATAAGCAAAACTGTGCTCCTGTCTAACAAAAGCATGAAAAAGAATTTGGAACATGCCCCTAAGAAATCTCACCCGAAAGCCAAACCAGGGGTGCTGAAAACAAAAGACAAAGCAAAGGAGAAAGTTCCTAACAGTAATGTTATGCCGGGAAGCCCAACAAAAACTGTGTACAAAAAGCCACAAGAAAAGAAAGGGTGTAAATGTGGTCGTGCCACCCAAAATCCAAGTGTTCTTACATGCCGTGGCCAACGCTGCCCTTGCTATTCTAACCGGAAAGCCTGCCTTGACTGCATATGCCGTGGCTGCCAAAACTCATACATGGCTAATGGGGAGAAGAAGCTGGAAGCATTTGCAGTGCCAGAAAAGGCCTTGGAGCAGACTAGGCTTACTTTGGGCATTAATGTGACGAGCATTGCAGTGCGCAATGCCAGCACAAGCACCAGTGTAATCAATGTGACAGGGTCACCAGTAACGACGTTTTTAGCTGCCAGTACACACGATGATAAAAGTTTGGATGAAGCTATAGACATGAGATATGACTGTTGAATCTTTCTTTTCCCTGCCATCAGTAGGGGAACTGTGACAGTTTTAAGGCAGCTATGGTTCTGTTAACTTGCTGGAGCTCCTGCATTTAGATCACTTGTATCAAGTGTTTTTCATTGCTATGTTATGTGTATTAGTGTCTGGGAAATAGTTGCAGAAAATGGAGGAGTTACCCTAGAACTGGTTTTAGTTCTTACAGCACCTCGTAGTTTGAGATCAATTGCTGATGTAAATGATTTTATCACAAGGTCTTTGGCAAGGAGTATGTTAACCTCATTGTACTTGGTCATGCTTTGTGCTCAGTCAAAGCTTCTGCTTAAATGTAGAAAGTGGTATCTAGTTAGTCCATCTAAGCTGTGCTAGATTATTGTGTAAATAATTACTGATTAGTTACTGTCACCATGACTAGAAAATAACCTGGTATTCTTGTAGCATATACAGCCCTGAGCTGGAGAATACAGTCTGAAAGGGGTAGATCATGTCTGAGTGTGAGAATTGGTTATCTACTCTGCAGAACAGCTTAAAAATAAAACAAGATTAGTACATATATTGAGAAAGCTTATTGCCCAAAAAGCAGCTCAGGCTCTAGAGGAGGATGAGGAAGCTCAGTTGGTCAGATACGAATGGTGAGTCCCTGTTAAGATCATCTTTTTTTCTTGACAGTTCTACAGGTCATGTTCCTGACTATTTGACTGGGGTGAGAAAATTACTTGCATGCAAAGAAGGCTCAAGTTTTAGTAGTACCATTCAGTGCCTGGGATGCAGGGAGACTTCTACAGCAGTTATCCCCTGTAGGGTGGGAGCATTGTGTGTCTGATAAAGTTTGTACTGTAAGAGAACTGGGACCTGTCCCCTTGAGGGTAGTTCTTCACTGACAGCTATCATTTCTCAGCTAGGTCAGAGGATTGCTACCTAAGGGCAAGTGTTTTGGATGTTTATTAGACAGAACAAGCTACAATAACTCACTCTACCCAGAATCTATCTCATTTTTTGTTGAAAGTAGCTTTCAAAGGTCAGTGCTTTTCAACATGGGCTAAAGGGCTGCAAAATGGAAAAATCCCGCAAAGTTGTTAAAGTGTTAAAATGAGAGTGTCTTCGTAGGAATTGAGCTCTATGCAAAAGAGTTTGTATCAGTGTAATCCCTACGTAAGAGGAGTACAAGCGGAAGAATTTAAGTCTTGAATTTAGGGCTTTGTTGGCAGCCTAAAAAAGTAATTTTCCTTTGTGAAATTTCTCTTCTTTGGATGATACAGCACAAACGAAACATGGGCTGACTAGAACACAAAACATTACCTTCTGATTTAAAAGCTAATTCCTGCTTTGACAGCATGTTAAATAGTATGTGAATTTTTTGAGTTACTTTACTGCTTCCACCTTTGCTTTTACTCATGCAGTGAACCCTGCGGCGCTTTCTGACCTAATGTGAGGTGTTTTTGATTTGGCACAAAGCATGTACAATGACGGTTCCTCACCTAAGAAATAAGCAAAAACCTTTGGACACAAATGACACCTCCTTTTGTTTTGTAGTGTACCGTGGTGTCATTCTCTGTGAATGTGGTCAGATCTTTTTGTTGGTTTTGGTTTGTTTCTCCCCCCGTCTTTTTCGTGGGGTGGGTAGGGTGGGGGGGTTAAAGCCATAGGAAGAAAAATGTGATGTACGTGTCCAGTCTGTACTTTTTTTGTTTTTGTTTTGCAAGAAGAGTTGAAAATATTTTTGATAATGAGTAAATGGTGGAAAATGCTTCTTAGTATTCTTGTCTTTATTTGCCAACCCAGGTACCCAGGATCTGTGTTTTTTAGCCCTCATGAATGAGATTTAACAATGTCCTATTAAAATGTATTTAGTTAAACTTGTATGTGATTTTTGTGTTGACCCAAAAGGATCCTGCCATTTTCTAACTTGGTGGTTTGATGGTGACCTACTAATGTAAATCTGTTTATTAGTTCACTACATGTAAGAAAAGTAGCTGAACCAGAGTCTGATTTAAGGGGAGTGAACTGCACAGTGTGGGTTGTTTCTGAATGCTTTTGCAGAGCTGTTAAAGTTTTGCTGAGATTGTTGATGGTACATTTATTAGGACTTTCATTAAATGAAATACATAGTACCTTTGCTCCAGAAATGTGGGAGTACTTGGAATCTTTACTATCTCACTGCTGCATTAAATATGGTACCAAAAGTTGGGAGAATTTAGGTCAAGTGTGTTTTGGAACCATGGACAGGAGAGCCCTGATCATTAATGTAAAACTGCAAATGGTAGATTCAGGTTGTTTCTAAAAACATTTCCTTTTATGCTGCCACGTTCTTGAAATGTATATTAAAATTCAAATTGATTTAATAAATGTTAGTTTTCTAATTCTATTTTGCAACTGCTGAGGGCATCAGTGTGGCATATGTTGAACTTACTGTCTAAATAGCACTTAGTCCGTTGATGACTAATTCTGTAATTGTTTAAATTAGTGTTGGCTTGGTTTGGTTTTCTTAACCTCCTGGCTAGCTGTTCTTGAATAAGCTGAGCAATGGAAAGGATCAGAATGTTGGTGAAAATAATTGCAGTGGTTCTACTCTGAAAAACTTTAGTTTCTGGTTTATAGCAATAGTACTGTGTGGGACTTCCAGCCTCTGTTGTGGTCAAAGAGTTGAGTGGAAACTCAGCCCAATGCAGCCCACAGCAAGGACTTGCCCCCTGCTGCCTGTATGCTGGGAATCACTCACGTAGAGCAGTCAAGGGGCATTTTAGCTCCAGCTTAGCCTGGGCTGGACTGGTGGGTGTTCCTCCTGCAGGCTCTGGAGCTGGGAACTGTTCTCAGCATTAGTGTAGAGGAAGCTGCTTGGGGGCTCTTTTTATATTGGAAGTGTGTGGTGTTTCAGCTTTCTTCCCAGTCTGCTTGAAGACAGTGATTAACTTCCAAACTTTATGAAAATCTGTAGTTTGTAGAGTTGCATCAGAAAGGAAAAGCAGTTCATCAAATGTTTTGATGTGGGAGGCTCCCTGCCTGAAAGTGTTGCAGAGCTGGGAAGAACAGAGCTCCTTCTGGACTTAAGGTCACGTATAGGGGTCCCAAATTAGTCTGTTGCTTTTGCCCATCCTAATGTGAACATGTGGAAGATGCTTGTTCAAGAAAGAGAAGACACCTAAGCTTTCATTTTGGGTGAAAAGGCTCTATCCATGTAATCATGTATGAGTGAAATCACTGGTTGGGATTAAATCCCAGAGGGAGGGGGAACAAAACTGGAAATGCCACTTGGATTGTGTTGACCTTGCTGCTCTTCCTGTGGTTCATTCATACGGGTACTTATGGCAGGGCAAGGAGCTGCCTGTTCAATGGAACACTGATAGATTTCCAAGGAAGAGATGATACAGATGTGACAAATGTGCAAGGATTCTGGCATGATCCGGAATAAAAGTTGCTTTTTACCTGATACAAGAAGCACCTCCCTGATATTAATGTTTCTACAGATTACACTGATTAAAAAAACTCTTGATTGCTAACTATCTGACAAGTGAAATGGCAAGAAGAGTGGCTTTGTATGTTAGAATAATTCCAAGTATGTGGCACAGCTGATGAAACTCTGAAAGGTACACACCACTGCTTAAAGTGGTACTGAGAATGTTGTGAACACAGCCTTTTTTGGTCTTAACTATCAACAGTGGTCACACTGCTTTGCCCCAGTATTTCTGTGAAGCAAGACTGGAATTTTGGCTTTGCAGGCTTGCTGACAGGTAACTGGATGGTGTGAGCTCAGCAACAGCTGAGAAGGTGATTTTGGGCAGCAGCTGGAGATGAAGTGCACAGTAACACTGCCCCACCTCTGAACAGGGCTTGCACTTTAAATTCAAAAGTCCTTTATTTGCCAAAAAAGAAGAAAGTACAAAGTAAAAATACAAAGTTCAAACCATGCCAGCACAAAATGTCTCCAAACTACTTTTACAAAGTATGAGAACCTTTATTATTAAATACTCTGTTTCTAAACCCATCACCCAGTGATAGAAGAGCTCAGAACAGAAGGGTGAGCACTGTTTGCATGTTTTCCTTACAGTAGCTCATGCTGTTTTACTGAGTTTCATTCTTGATTGCATAGACCTAAGATACTGTGATTTAGAAATGCCGTCCTCCAAAAATACCATTAAAACAACACTTCAGTGACCTTTTTTTGTCCTTTCAGGTCTATTTTGTTTCCAAAGCTAAGCACTGTACCTTGGTGAGAGTATCTCGAGCCACCATTCTTAAATCCTTAGTTCAGGAGATCAGGAAGGTTTTCCGCAGTGTTTCCTGTAAGCTGGAGCCTGACTGGGATTTCTTTTGCTATGCACGTCTGTTGTGCAGCACTGCCGCTCGGTGGCAGGCTGCAGGAGGGGGGGGACCTGTATCGGTGCCAGGTTTGCTGAGGAAAACTCATGCAGAAGTTACTGCTGAGATTTTGGAAGAAGAAAAATAAATCAAGCTAGTACCATTGCAGTGGGAGCTGTGGTTGTATTGAGCTGTATCTCCAATCTTAGTACTGCAGACAAAATACTTGCAGATATACAGATAAAGAGCAAGGGTTTTGTAAGGACACAGGACTTTGCCAGGCAAAAGCAGACTAGAAAGAACAAATTAACAAATGGGTATTTTGTTTTTATCATGCAAAACTGAATTTTACTCACTTTTCTGGCTGCTCATAAGGAAAAAGGAATCCAGCTCCTAAGACTTCAGCTTGGGCTGGGTTTACAATGAACACTGCATGATCTTTCTTTAAAAGTATGCAACATCTAAAGTGGTGTTGGCAGTTGGGGATGGAGGCAAAGTCAGAGTGAAGCAGACTCCTGCACAGTTTCTGTGTAGTGATCCTTGGGTTTCTTCATTCTGGAGTGCTTGCTGACCTCTGAAGCTGGCCTGTGTGGCAGCTGAGCTGGTTCTGGTGCCTGTGTTCACAGACATCTTCATCTTCTTACTTCTGGACTATCCCCGAAAGAAAGGAAGTAGGACAGGAGCTCCCAAATTTATCTTGCTGATTTGGAAACCTTCCACCCAGAGAAGCTGTGGACAGGACTAACTCGCCAATGGGGTGTAGAATATCTCCTTTAATTCAGCTGTGGCTGCTGAATGGTCGTTATTTTCAAAGTTATTAGTGAGAATGGATTTCTGCTCCTTGGAGTAAATAATATGAATTGCTGCCAGTTTTGCACTGATACCACACTAGCAGTGGTGGCTGTAGCTTGTCCTGATAGTCACATATAAGGTAAAACATTTGCTTAAAATGGGTTTTGGGTTTTTTGCTTTGATTAGCTTCTTGTGTTGATGTAGTACAAAGCATGATCAGGGTTTGGAATCACTTCACTTTGTCATAGCAGCAGTGAACCTCTGTTTGTAGAAGAAAGGGCCTTGGGTTTGGGGACCAAAGAGCTCAGCAGAGCAGCTACAGGCTTGTCTGAATTGACTGAAGTCAAACCTTGAAAAAGTAACTGGTAATTTTTACCAGCTTCTTCCAAAAAAAGGCACCACTTTAGGCAGACTGGTGTGGTGTGAGATGGAGAGCTGAATTGATTTGATGGGTTGAGATAAATCCCCTCTGCAAAAGGCGTACAAGGAGAAAGACGAAGCATCCTGAAGTGGTAGGTGAACAGAGTGAGCAGGAACAGCAGCAGTGCGCTTGAGGTACAATCCAGCAGGAACAGAAATGCCAGACCAAGAGAGTGATGCACCAAGGGATGCTGGGGTACCAGCTCTTCAGTCCACCATGGGCCGTGTCTGCATCCTAGCACACATCTGCTGCTTGAGAACAGGATGTCACTTGCCCAACTGATGAGTCGTCAAGTCCTTCATCCAACTTTCTCCTAGTGTGAAGATGGAATTGTGCATTCCCAGGAATATAGATCCTTCCTGGAAAAGGATGTATCTCTGAACTCCCATAGGGAGGAGGAGGAAATGTAATACACAGAAAGGTCGTAGGATCACCATCTCTGGAGAGCCTTTAGAACTTGGCTGGATGAGATCCTGAGAACCTTGCTCTAACTTTGAAGCTGGTCTGTCTTTGAGTGAGGAGGTGGACTAGAGACACATGGAGGTCCCTTCCAACCTGACTTAATCTATTAATCTGTACAACAGCATTAGGAGAGCTTCTTTTCTCTGAGGCACAAGGGCCATCCCAGGTTAAAAACTTAAGAGACAATCACCAAGTTATTCTGGATTGAGGCTTTACATAATTTGCAAACTGGACATTCCAGTACTGCTGCTTATGGAGTTAAAAGCTAACAATGCTGACGTAATATGGAGGTTCAATTTCAGCCTAGAATGGGGCCAGGTTCTTCTTGTTCCGTTGAGGAATTTTGTCTTTGGAGAGATGTAAAATTTTATCAAACTAAAAGGCAATTCTCAACCTTGACAGTGAAGAAAAGTGAAGAGCTACTTTGCCTGGGTTCCTTCAGGTACAGAGTGGATGGAGCTTGTTAGAATTAGCAGTTGTATGACTTCCATCCCGTGTTCCTTTCTGCAGTTATGACTTAGTTTCTTCTGCATTTGGGCCTTTGTAGAATCAGCCCCAGTAAAGCATTTCCCCTCAAGCTTATAGTCATGATGGAGATGCAATTCCAACACCTTGGTGTTGGAACAGAACTGCTCGTGTACTTGTTGCATTCAAAGAGACTTATCCTGGTTTGGTTAGAGTGCTCCCTCCTGCTTACCTCTTTCATTATGGAATGGAAGTTACCTTGCAGTGTCTTTCCTAATAACCTGGGCATCCAGAAGTTTCCCAAGTATCATATCCAGGATCCTGGGGGTGTGTTTATGCTTCTGGATAAAACAGTAGCTTCGTTCAGGAAAAACAAAATAGATCTCCAAGCTCAGTACAATTGAAGTCTTCCTCTTTTCCGGAATTTGATCCTGAGGAGAGTAACCAACCTCCACCAAGCAGCAGTGTATCCCACCTGGGCACTGGCAGGCAGGCGCTGTGCTTCAAAGGCTCCTGGAAAAGTCAAAGCTGCATTGTAGCCATCAGCTGATTACCTACTTGTTTATTAACACTCAGAGGTATCATCTAGGGATTAGTGTTCCATTGTGCTAGTGTGTATGCACTAAACACACCCAGCTAATAGTCTGTGTATGTATACACAAGTTCTCTATTAACTGGATGGCTTCTGGCTTTAGTAAGGAGACGCCTGCTTGAAGAACTCATCATGGCATTGGCAGTTCTCTCCTGGGTGTTCTGGAGGCAATGTCCTGAGGAGGCATGGTCTGATAGTCTTACAGTGAGGTAAGAGGAATACGATGTATACACACCAGCCAAGTATTACATATTTGGGCACAATTATGACAGTTAAAATATGACAGCTGAAACCTGTCCCAAGCTGGAGAAGGTAAGTACCAGATACTGTTTGTGTGTATATTATGGCAAAAAATGAGAACTGGTAAGAATATGTTATAATCACCTCTGTGCTGAATCACAGACAGCTGCTAGTCAGCAAGGAGAAACAGCTCTAGCAGCAGAGCATGTGCTATTACAAGAGCCACCAGCTGTGATTCTGTGAACAAAGTAAGGTTTATTTTGCACTTAAAGCAATAGTTTCATTAGTTTCCTCTCTGAGACAGGGGTGGAAAGCATTACAGACCAATTCTTTTACTAGTTAAAGGATCCCTCTGGTGACAGAAATACAGCACATGAGGGTTAGATTTTTTTCTTCACTATCTCAGCTTAGGCTCTTGGAGAAGGCTACAGGTTAGCAACACAGGAGAGGAGGAGAACACAGGGAACGGATGGAACTGGCGCACAAAAGACATGGCAGTTTCAACACACCAGCTGAGCAGCATATGTCTTGTTTTGTAAATACGCTATGAGATACTTCTCCAGAGACAAAACATTGGCCTGAGGAAGATCCTCTTAGGCACAGGAGAGTATGTAGAAATGTTATCTGTATCTCATATTCTTAGACAAACATTACATCATGTAGTGCTTTAACTGTCCACACATTCATACAAGTAAAATATGTCCAATATCAACTGTAAGAGCTTGTGGTTTTAAAGCACACCAGGGGACTTCCCTCTCCCCACGTGCAGGCATGTTGCCTTGGTTTCCAGGACACTGAGAAAGAGAACTTCATTGTGACTTGGTTTTAAAAGGTTTCTAGACATACATTTAAACTAAGTGAATTTGGCAGCTCTTTGGTCACTCCTGGTATAAAGTCAAGGGGACAGAATGGCACAGGACTGAAGTGGGAAACAACCACTGTAGATGTTGCATGCAGTTATTACAGTTAATCATTTGATGCTGGCATTTATTGCACATCCAGGGACACAACAGGATTTATATATAAATGAAACAAGGTGCAGTCACCATTTTTAATGATCGTGCATGACAACACATTGTAAAAAGCCTTTTTATAGAAATTACCTTATTGCAATTACACAGGAAAAGAAAAGGGGTTCTCAAGTTACAGTGTACAAAATAAAGCACATTGCTCCAATGACAGACTTAAGAAAAATCCCTAAGTGTCTCAGGACAGAACACTATCCAGTTTGAAAGATACTGATTAAATGTCTTCCATTTCTCTATGCTGAGAGATCTGAGATAACAACTAGTTTGTCTGATTTGTCTCCAGTTTCAGGGGGAGATAAGACTTCATCTGTGTCATAGTCATCTTCAAATGATCTGCAAAGATAAAAGGTATGTCTTTAAAAGCTGCATTTTGCTGGAAGTGTTTTCAGGTAAGTTATTTCAGTGGCTACTAAACCAGCTGGCTAAAACACAGTTTCATGCAAGATATATATATCCTCATCCAGGTTAACAAGACACTGAAAACAGTGTGGTATTAATCAGTATTCTGACAGCTGACATGACTTTGTGTTCCCATCCATCCTCATCCCTAAATTCTGGAACAACTTTTCACTGGTGTTCAGCATTCTAAAATTTGAATCCAGTTTCAGTAACAACTGTCAGTAGCTCACAAGTAGCATTAATAGTTCAGGGTAGAAATAAAGTTGTCCAGCCACACATCAAGGCCCTAGGGAAGACTTGGCTTGCTCAGCCTTGCTCAGAAACACCTGGTTTACAAAGCATCTTCTGGCTTACGGTATGTTTTGACGTCCACAAACAAACAATTGTGGCCATTCTGTTATGTTCCTCTTTCACTCCAAGTTTAATATCCAGGCCTTAGCTTTTACGGTCTGAAGAGGTTTGGCTGTCAATCCTCAGCTCCAGACAGTTAACTCTATTTGGGTTGGCTGGGTTCTGTGCTCTGCAGCAGAAGATATTGCTTTAGGGCTCTCATTCCATTCCTATTCCTGAGAAATACCATTTTCAGTGTCCTCAGTCTCAGCACACTACAGGTTAGTTTCTCAGGGCTCCCAAGAAACTTCAGTTCTTCCTTTTGTTCTGAAAGCGACACTGCTTATGAAGGAAATGTTGCAGCAGATGTTCCAATGGCAAGCAAAGGAATAACTCTGGTTTCTTCAGTGGTAATCTGTGCTGCACAAAGGTTAACTTCTCCAATACCCCACCATGGGTGATGCCAAGAAAGAGCCGTGTACCGCTTCTTGTGCTGTTCCTCCCTTCAGTAACCCGGATGCAGGGAGAGCAAATCCTTGGGTGCCTGTCAGTATGTATGTCCTGCTGTGGGGAGGATTCTGTGCTACAGTCTGGTGATCCCTATGTGAAAAAGAGACAAACAGCACAGAGATCTTCCTGGACAACATTGTCATCTTCTTGTCTATAAAGGAAAGCACCTGCTTACTAATTCTGCAGCCTTCTGGATTCTTGCGTAAGTGGGAGAAAGGAAACAACAGTCTGGATCCTACACCAGTAACTGTTCTGATTATGCATGTAAAGGTTGTCAGTACACAATGTGCTTGCTTATTGCTTCTGTGGTACCTGCTGGGAGCTGGCATGGCTCTGCCTCCTGCACCCCTACCTGGGAAGGGACTGTGCATGTCGCTGTGTGCCTTGGTTTCTCTCATGTCTCTCTGGCTAAAGATGATGCAGCTGAGGAAAACTCTATTTCCATTTGAACACTGTTCTTAGGGATGTTCCTTCTGTGTCCCATTTTGCTTCAATCTCACCAACTTCTGTCAGCTTTCGTCTATGTGAAATGTGACCTCTGTCCTGTATTGTTTATCTTACATGTTCACCAGCCCTTGGAGCTCCATTCTACTATTTTTTTCCAGTGCCTTTTGCTTCTAGATTAAACCTTCTCATGTCTGCTTTAAAAGGGGCTTCCCATTGTCCTTTCCCAAGTTAGTTCCTTTCCACTTCACTCTTTTGCTCCTTAAGTCTCAGCAATGCCTGCCTTTCCCATCTTTGAAAAAATCCCACCTTTATGACCAAGAAGCATTTAAGGGACAGCTTTTCCACAAGATTATCACTAAAGACAGTCACCTTGTATCCTTCCAGGCCAGTTTAAAAATGTCACAGTCCCATAAATACAAATATGGGCTCATGTAGATTAAACACCTGTTCCTCAAGACTCAACCAGGACAACTCTATCTTGTTTAGAGAAACCAAAATACTGCAGGAAATTCTTTGTCCATCTTTCCAGCAAGCACATATTTTGCCACTGGGTGATTCAGTGGCTTGCTTCTTCCCCCTTTCTCTTATACTGCTGGGTTCATGAAAGCAGCTGAGCCATCAGCCATAAGGGAGGCAAGAAAAATGGCCTGAGCTGCCTAAATCTTATTTAGGTTTATCTGCTTCTGTGTCTTTGTCCTGCCTTGGAGCAGAGCTGCTCTGTTGCATGGCCTGGCTCCTTGCTGCTCAGGTGAAGGGGATTATCTCCTACCAGTAGCTGATATAAGAGGTCCTCTGCCTCCTTATTTCTCTTCCTATGGAGAAAGATCTCTTTCCATGAAATCAGTTGTGGTTTCCATGTATATCAGCTGGTTGAAACTGGTTTCTGGAACAGTGAACTAAATGGTGCCCACTTCTGCTAGGCAGGCCATAGCCTGGAGTGCAAAAAAGGACTTCTGCAAAACAAATGCTTATATCTGCACAAAAAGCTTGTGTTGGTCAGCTTCAGCTATTGGTTCTGCCTTCAGACAATGCATGTGTACATTCACGAGGGAACAGACTCTATTCACTGAATCTCATGCACAGATGTATAAAGCAGAGCATAGCTGAGAAGTGTTCAGATGAGCTTAAACTTCCAGTGGAACATGATGCTTCATTATTGTCTTCAGCAAGAACACACCTTTCTCATCTTGTTTTTGGTGACTGCAGCTCTCAACAGAGTCACAGCACCCTTGAAGTCACTGAGTATCCACTATGTCTTGATGAGATTCCTCTTCCAGGATCAGTGCTCACACATGGGCAAGCCTGGAGACAGCCAAACAGACACTGACTGGGCTTAGAACTTTCCATCCATAGAAACTATGAACAGGGCTATGTCACAAATGTGGTACACACTAATTCATCTGATTGCTCAATGATGGCTATTTTAAAATGTTAAGACAAATACCAGTTTTCTTATTTTGTCATCTAATCTTCTGGTATCACAGAGCTCATAAATTTTCTTGGTTTTGTCCCCACTCCCTGTTTCTGTCATCCTCAAAAGACAGCAGAAATAATGTATGTGCAAAAACTCAATGCCTGTTTCTGGCAAATTTATCTGGGCATCCAGCTCTTTGTTTTTCCTTTTCTATTCCTTTTTTCCTGCATGGTCTGTTGCTATGCTCCACAAATGAGATCTAATCCTGCTGCCATGACTACAGAGCTTTCCAGGGGCTCTTAAAAGCAAGCAGCAAGGTTGCTAACATGCTCTTTACAGGAAGACACAGAGCTGTTTCAGACAGACTTCAAGTATCTGACATTGCCTACCACTTTTCTCCTGGTTTTGGTGGGTTTGGGGATTCATGATCCTGCAAAGCTCTTACGGCAGATTCCTGTTTCTTTCCTGTGCTGAGGATACAGGTGTTGCAAAGCAGCTGCAGGGAATACAGCAATTTTATCTTCCACCCATGCTACCTCATCTTTCATTGTGAAGGCCACAAAAAGGCAAGGCTGCTCAAAGGAGATGAGGGAACAGCCCATAGCTGTTCGGATGCCCATCACAGGGAGAAAGGGAAACATTGCTCTCAATAGCTTTGCAAATCTCTGTGGCTAATTAGTAGGTAGGACTGTTAGCCCAAGCAGTTTTCAGTGGAGAAAGTTTGACAAGTATGCAGTCTTCTCAGTACTCTAATTACTCGGCAAATATTGTTCAAGAATGGATGAAATCCTGAATCATGCAAGATTAACATGGGGTAAGCATTCTTTGGATGTTTGTTACATTAACCTCGAGACTTCAGAGAAATATTCTCCAAAATATATTAACATAAACACAACTCAAAAAGGCAATTGTACTGAGTCTCCATCAGAAGCCTCTGCAGGAAGCCCTTGTACACAGAAACGGTATGGAGCAACTGCCATGTCTAAATTCACTGACTCTAGAGATAGCTGGAGTATCTGTCCATAATTTTATAGAAGGCTGCAAAAAAGTCTGTAGTTACTACAGAAACCATCAATATTTTAAAGAAAACATCTCAACAAACATATTAATTAAAATATTGAAACACAGCTAACGAAGAGCACAGGCTGACAGGCATGGAGTTTGACAAAAAGTAAAATTACTTGACTAAAGAAAATCTCTGCTTGGTATAATTAATGTAACAGAGCTCCAGCTTCTAATCTATGGTAGCGTGACATGGTCGACGCATGGCGAAGACCAACCAGAGTCATTTGATTGCTTTATTTGTATGGTTGCCAAAAGAAAAAGTCTTTGTCCTTTTTCCCAGCTTCTTCATTACTGCAGCATGTGCAGCTGATTCAAACAGCTGCCCACAAAGCAGCCCATTGTGACAACCTCACCAATACTGCCTTTTAGAGGCACGCTTTCAGGCTTCACATGCTCCAGTGTTGAGTCCAAATGAGAAGTCCACTAAACCTCTGTTAAAAATGGCATCCACAAACTACTAACCCTCAGCTGGAGCCAAGGAGTGCATCTCAAGGGCAGAGCAATGCCTGTGCTTACCCTTCTTGCAACTGTTCGTTCCCAGACTCTTCAGCCACAAGAATCTCGTACTCTTCAGCAGCATATCTGTCCCAGTCAGAGGGTTCAGGGCCATCATTTTCAATGTCCTAAAGAAATCAGACAATTAAGCACACTACGTCCCTACAGCTGTTTCACATGTTTAGACCTACTGCAAATGGCAATGCTAGGAACAGTAAGCAACTATATAGAAACAGCTAATCAAAAGTTGCCTTTAACGGAAATATTCATGATTATCTTAAAATTATCTTAATTTTAACATCTGCCCATAAACGACTATGAAAAAAATACATTACTTAGTCAATAAAGCTGACCAGAGCTGCCAACAAACAGCCTACTTCATTTCAGAAACGCTGAACATGAAGAACTACACATTTTCTTTGCTCCAGCACAGCAAGCCCTGCGCCTGTGCACTTTGTAACTGGTTAAAGAACATAGTGATTTAAAATCTTTAATTAAATGTCAATTGTAACTGATGTTTTAAGGAAATTTTCACAGTTTGCTAAGTGTCCTGGTTTTGGCTGGGATAGAGTTCATTTTCACGGGAGCTAGTATGAGACTTATGTTTTGGATTTGTGATGAAAACAGTGTTGGTAATTCAGGGATGCTATCATTACTGCTAATCAGTGCTGACAGAGAACCCAGGCGTTTTCTGCTCCTCACACCACCCCAACAAGAGTCTGGGAGAGGACACAGCTGGGACAGCTAACCTCAACTGACCCAAGGGATATTCCATAACATATGAGATTGTGCTCAGCATATAAAGCTGGGGGGAGAAGGAAGAATGGGGAACATGTAGAGTGGTGGTGCTTGTCTTCCCAAGTTAGGCATGATGGAGCTCTGCTTTCCTGGAGATAGCTGAACACTTGCCTGTCCACTGGAAATAGTGAATAAATTTCTTGTCTTGGTTTGCTTTGCTTGCATGTATGGCTTTTGGTTTATCTATTAACCTGTCTTTATCTCAGCTCATGAGTTTTCTCATTTTAACTCTTCTGATTCTCTTCCCCCATCACACTGGGGTGGAGTGAGTGAGCAGATGTGTGGGGCTGAGCTCCCAGCTGGGGTTAATCCAGGACACTGAGTTTGTGAGAAGGTATCAGAGTAACATCATTATAAACATCTGGCTCTCTGCCATTTACTACAGGATGGGGAAAATAAGTTATCCTCCAGGGCCCCCTTGACTGCTCTTACGATGATCCAGTTTAAGCAAGCAACAAACAAAGAGGGTGGTTCTGGCCTCAGATGTATTTAAGCCTTGAATCATGGAACCACAAAAGTTCTTACAGATTACATGGGAACAGCTGGGAGGGAACAAGAGTTGATTTTGGCACCCCCTTCACTTTACTATACTTTGACCAGATAAGAGGCTTATGGGAGACAGTTTCTAAGCTGTAGTCACATCTGGTTTCACTGGATGTGCAAGGGGAGCCAGAAATGAGGGCCTTTACATCAACAGCTGACAAAACTCAGGTCTCTGAACATTGCACAGTGGTGAGCAACAACCTCAAAATACAACAGCCACAATCTCCTCCTGTATTTTCTCTGCTCGGGAAGAGAGGATGATGAATAACAGTGCAGCCGGGCACAGTTTGCAACATCCAAAGCTTCCATCTAGTCTGCCACATGTGTGACCCAGTCATGAAGCTGGCATCTCATCTGCCTCAGCCCCTGTGTTGTAAAGAAGGTCTGTCTCTTCTGTTCTGCTTAGGCTATGGGAAAATTGCTAGCGCTGTGTTAAGGATCAGGCTTCAGCCCAGGTGTTTAATGAACTTCACACGTAGCCTACAGCTGTGTAGGCGAGATGGGAAGAGACAAATGGGATCTCAAGTTCTGAATCTCACAGCTCCTTTCCAAACTGAGTGAACCAGGTTCCCTCCCAGCACAGCTGAACCCACCCTGCTGTGAACTGAATCAATGTAACTCAGCAGACTCTGCCCATTCTCTCTGGAATTACACACTGCACTGCCAGTGCTGGTATAGTAGGATCAGTGATAGCAACCAAATCACAGAACTGTAGTAGTATAACTACATATATATATACACACATATATATGCATATATGTAGAATAAAACTATATATAGTAGTATAACTTGTACTACTACTATACAAGTAATGTATACATAATATATATATATACTACAACATATATATATATTTATGTAGTAGTATAACTTGTGTGGGATGAAAACCAGGAGGTGTCTAGTCCCAGCCTCTGCTCAAATCAGGATTTGCTATGAGGTGAAATCAGGGGGTTCAAGGCTTTGTCCCGTCACATGTCGAAAACCTCAGAATAAAAGCTGCACAACCTCTCTGGGCAACCTGTTCCAGTGTCTGACAGGTCTTCTTGTGGAAAAGTATTCTTATATTAAGCTGGATTTTCTCTTACATCCAATAGCATTCCAAATACGGGAATTTTTTAGAAAACTGTATGTAGAAATAAAGATGATTTATACCTTTTGCACTGCAAAGGGATCCCTCTGCTCATTGTCCAGATATTTCTCTAAATTGAAGAAGGTGTTGTAGAATACATGAGCCATTCTGCACCTCTTCAAGTCTCTCAGGGTTACTCTTCCTACAGAAAAAAACCCCCACATTATTGTGCTACTGAGTTTTTACTTAGTGAGAGACTGGACCTGTTCCTTGTCAGTCTCATTAAAGCTTTAATTATAACACCAATATGCTACAATATTACAACATTTCTTCCCAAGTCATTAAAGGATTTTAACATTATTCAATAAACGTGTATGTTTATTAGGCTTATATCTCCCGTACATATGGAGGTCTTTCACATTCATGAGAAATATGAAAGAATGTGAATGGGGATGGTCCAGTTCCATAATCTAAACTGTCACTACTTCCCACAGCTGAAATACGTAAGACTTGTAGCTCCAGTTCCGGCAAGTTAATTCACAAGGTCTCTTGTTTCAGTATTTCAAGCCTCCTGATGCATAACATGGGACAATAGCCAGTGTCCAGACTTTGACCTTGTGCAGTAATTTCAGCCATGTGATTCTGGCACTTATAGATGGATTTCACAGTGACATTACTTTCTCAGTTCACATAGATCAAAGAAGATGGAAACTCCCATTAAACAAGACTTACCTTCCCTCTCTGGCTTAACGAGATCAAGCATCTGACACAGCAAGTCATGAAATGGCAGTGGTTCTATGCCCATCACTTCCATCCGCTCACACTGCTCCTCATAAAAGTACTCCAGTTCATACATGGACAGCACTCCATCCCCGTCCAGGTCCATGCACCGAAACCAGTACTCAATGCTAGGAAAAAGAGACAAGGCTAGTGAAAGCACAGCACTGCACTAGGAAACCTGTACAGCAGAGATCGTAGCAATGCACATTCCCCTTTTCTTATCCTCTAATCCTCTTCTGCACAAAGGATGGCATAAAATCAGGTACAAAAATACCCTTCGGGAAGAATTCAGACACAGGCCAACACTCAAGAGCATCTCCTGTGGCTTGTGAGCACAGCCATGATCATGACCTGTTTCACCTGATAGCTGTAGCAAGTGTCCACTGTGCTGCAGCTCAAGTGGCTCATGTGGGTTAGGGTGTCCCTGATTCAGCAGCAAAAGCTGGCCAGATACAACCAACACTAAACCCAGGACACTGGTTGTCCCCAAGTGATCCTGGTGAGTGATGAAGCAGGCACAGTATGCACTTATTTTCTCTACTCCTTCATACAGAAGGCAATGCTTTGAGGCAGCTGCACACTACATCCTCCCTTCACCTCTGGATAGTCCAACATTTATGAAGTTGTCTTCTCATTTTCACTCATAAGAATCCTTGTCACAATCACATGCAGATCTAGTTCAGCTCTGTACAAGTCTCCCAGTGGCTGTACAAACCACGTACACAGGCAGGTTCTACAAAGCGACATAGTGAAGTTTTCCTACAAACCCTTCTTACACATTTTCTACATACATGAAGGGAACATGCCCATCCGCTGCAAACATATCATGGGTTTATCCTCAAAGCCAGTGCTTCATGGCATGGAGCAACCAAAGGGATTAATGACTACCAAGGCACTTTAACATTACACGAAAACTCTGCTTCTACACAATTTTTCTGAGAGAAAGGGAAATTATTTGATCAAACATTGACAGTAAGTTGCTTTCTTCCTAATAATCACTGGAACCCAAGCTGCCACCTCTTCTAGAAAGCAGTAGGTCACAGAAGTTTTCTATACTCTTATCTGCTCATATCAGTACTTTTACTGAGACACAGAAATCAGACCTTGTAGCACTCCTTTTGTCTTCCTCTGAAATCAGGAGCCACACAAAATCAGCGTAACTCATGCGGCCTTCCTTTTGAATTTCGTTGCCTCTGAAAGATACATGAAGAAAAATAATAAAAAAAAACCCAAAACCAAACCACCAGGCTCTTAAATACTCAGGACATTACCAAACACATTTTTCAAAGGCCCCAAATCGTTGGCAAGAGGAAATGGGGCATGGTCACCCATTTAGCCTGTACTCCATGCCCTCTGCAGCACCCATCCTTGTGTGCTTCCCCACAGGCACAGCACTTGCTGCCTTGCTGTCACTGCAGAGCTGAGGCTCATCTACCACATCTCCTCTCACAACAAGTGCTGGGCTGTTTAGTTTTTAAGGACTTCAAAGCAGGGCTCTCCAGCTATCCCTGTGCCACTGCAGGGCACAAACACACCATGCTTCCATGTTCCCTCCAGCTGTGCCCAGCTTATTCCACAATGAGGTCTATAGGTGGTCATCCTATGGGATTTTTGTACTTATTTTCCTAAGACACTTGGAAGTCTCACTCCATTTTCAGGCAGCTGCAGCACCATGTTGGAAACCATTCTGATCAATGGAATTTCTGAGGGAATCCTGCATTTCTAATGAGCCTGACAGAAATTCCCTTTGCTTCCATCCCCAGCCAGTATGCTATTCCTCACCTCACCACAGCACCGCTGAATATTCGCTCAATAATCCTGTTTGATAAAGCTGGAAACAAAGAAAACATGGAGAAAATGAAGCTATAGGTCACAGGAATAACTAGTCAGTTGTTTATGCTGAATCCACACAAAGCCATTTCCCACTACTAAAAGAATGCTCTATCTACACTGTCTAACCACTTCATGGTCTCTTTTTATCAGCATTTTGTAAAAACCAAACATAACTCTTGCAGTTTATCTGCCTTTGTACCCTCCCAAACACTGTATCTTCCCACAGATATGGCAACTATGTTGTTTCCATTCTTGGACATGGGCAGTGTTGTTACTCCTACTTTGCTGCAGTAGGATTTGTCACATAAGCAAATCCTTCACTGTATATTGCAAAAGAAGTTCTGTTATCAAGCAAAAACCACACATTAAATCCCTACAAAACACTTCTTCACAGAGCACAAGCTGTGACATTTCTGCTGCAGGGAAGCACAATGGAAACCAAGCATAGTTTTAGGCGAATGGGAAGGCTTTGCCATTCGGGAAATGTGTGCTATAGACCATTACGTCAGAGACACACCAGCAAAGCAGCAAGTAAAAGTCTTGAGCACTGACCTTACCCTCCTAGACTGCTGATACCCTTTCTTTAGACCCCTACCTTAGCTCCTTCTACATATTCTCCATCAGTCCTCTAGTCCTGGAACACTTCTGACACACCAGCCAGGCAGACCCAACCTGTACCACTCCCCATACCCCCTGGTATAGTGCTGACAGGCTGCTGTAGCATTGAATTGATGGCTTCTCCCCTTCACCCTGTCCACAGCACTCCTTCAGTCTTCAGCTTCCCAGGGCACAGTGCTCTCAAGCTTCCTATGCAACAAATACTTCATCCCCACACTCCACCCTCCCAGCAGGGACCAAGTCTGCTATATCACTTACCCTAAGTCAGGTCCATCCTCACCCCATCCAGCCCTATTATCAATGATCCTGACCCCTGTGACTGCCACACTCACCCAGAACCTTCATGGCCTTCCCACAAATATCTGCACTCAGAACACATGGGCCACCACACCACTCTGACACATGCACACCCCTACAACATTGTCATTCTCGCACCCCTTTACTTCTTACGTCAGCCCACTATGATCTTGGCTTATACAAAGTGTCCCCATCCCGGAGCTCCAGCAATGCCTTACTTGTCACATCTCCAGCTCCCTGTAGCCCTACACACTACAACAGATTACCACATACTTCACCTTTCCGGCCACCGCCAGTCACATGCGTCCAAACAACTCATTTCCCCAAATCTGATTCTCTGTCCTAGACCTACTTTCCCAAAAATGCAACTACCATGAAAAGAATCCAAGAAAGCTTTGTCTTCAGGATTAAAGATGCTGGTCAACAGCTCAAGCTCTTGTCCTAAACATTATATCGTAAAGTCTTAACAGCTTCACTGGACCCTAGAATATTTCTCATGCATAATGAGATTCCACTTCAGCAGTCTTTGAAGTTCATATGGGTTTGTCCTTGTCTCTACTTCCAATTTCCAGCAAAATCCTTAAAAAATAGTAAGCAAGCAAGCTTCAAGATATTATATTAGCTTCCCCTTCTAGCAGTGGCCCACACTTGAACAGAAACTCCTTCTGTAGCTACTCATGAAGAAAATAACGCGTACTTCATGTCTCTGCGTCTAAGCCCCTACATAAGCTCTGTAAATCAGCATTTGTGTAAGAAATGGATGGCTCCACTTAGATGTTTTTGAGGCATCAAATCAACCAAATTAAAGCTAGGCTTTACTCTTCAGTGGGAACATTCTATTTTTATTCATCCCCTTTATTCCACCATGGCTTGCAGGCAGCATACCTTGATCACTGTACCTAGCCAGATCCTTCTGGCTGATGTAAAGATCATGGTCAGTGTCCAGCTCCCAGAATTTACAGTATATAACATAGAAGTGCTCATACGAGAAATAATCTGTGATCTGATTTATGTCATCCTCTTCTTCCAAGAGAGCAAGAGTCTGAAAGAGTACAAATAAAGTGGGAAGTTAAACCTAGACAAAGAGGCAGTTCAGCAGCCAAAGTCCTCCAACCTCTGGGGAAATTGGGTGAACACAGCTCCAAGAGCTAATCCAAAAATACAGCCTTTCTCCCCTGTAGGAGATTTTGCTGCTGCATTACTTAAGAGGCTTGGTTATCCTCGTTAGTATATATATATTTATATATATATATATCTATATGCGCACAATATTTCTGCCACTCCTGTGAACAATTTCTGCTAATTTTCAGCTGAAGCGAAAAGCGAGGCAGAGAAATAAGAACACAACTGCTGTCTCAGCTGGGATCCATTATTTGTGGAACATTTCTAGACTGCACCAAAGACTCTTAGAGCCATCTACAGCAGCAAGTCCATAGTTCTCCACAAGAACTGAGATCCATCTTTACACATCACACATCCTTGCCTAGCTCCCAAAAGGCAAAATCAAGTCTTGCTCCAGATTTGTGCCTGAACTGGGGAAGGAGGGATGGATCCCAAGCAGATCAAACCAATCATACTGATTTTCCTGGGCTACAGCTGACAGGAATTAGTCTGGTTTAACTGGGAAGCTTAGACATATTTCCAGCCATGACATCTGTTAGCATGGCTTGTTAGAAAACACTTAGAGACAATGTCCTTGTTTCATTCCCACCTCACATCAATGCCCGCCCTTCCCTCTCATGAGGTTACTGCATGTTTGCAGTGCCAGCTCCCTGCTTGCCCTTCTCCTAGTGCAGAGGATACCAGACTGCCTTTTTTGTCTAATAAATTATGGCTGCAGGAATATGTAAAAGCTAACAGACTCCACAGAGCTGTAAGTCTGTCCTCCCCTCACAGCCCCTCAGAAGGAAGGAGGTGAAACAGCCCAAGAGCTATATCCCAGGAAGCTGTGCCTCTAAGCAGGCAGGCTTAGTGGCCCTTCTGTCCATAACCAGAAAAACAGATGCTGCGCTATACGTGAGTACTGATAGTTCAACATCAGCTTTCAGTCATCTTGACATTCAAGGAACCCAACTGAGTCTCAACAAAACTCTCACATCCTGCTGTCCCAAGGTTCAGTGAAGTTTCAGGCACTACCACATGTACTGTTCTGACTTGTTGGTTCTCAAGTCTAAAAACCTCTGATCAATCACTCACTAGTCTCTTCAGATTCCTCACTGGTCTCTCCATTTTTCTGCAGATGATAACCACTTGGGGAGGTTTTTCAATAACTCTTTTTTTCTTTTATAGCTCATGCCAAAATATGCCATTTACACATACAGCAAAGAGCTGCCCAAGCAAAATTAAGCTCCTTTAGCTGAACTTCCTTGCAGTAGGAGATGAAAGACAGAGTAGACATGGAAGGAGAAAAATGGGAAGAGTCCATAAAGAGACAAAATGAGTGAATAAAGATGCAGGATAAATTGCGAAGATTTGTTTGTGGTAGAGTCTAGGGAGGAACTAGCATCAGAGAGCTTGGACTGGCATGAGACAATTCAAGAGAGCACTGATGTTTTCATTAGCTGATGTGATTAGTGGGGCAGAGAATGTCTTAAAGGAGGAGTGTGAGTTCATGCTTGAGGCTTTTGAGGAAGACAGCATGCAAAAAGATTCAGCAGAGAAGCCTCACTGCTTTAGCTGAGTCCTTAACCTTTCAGCCTAAGAACTTCTAGGTTGGGCTGGACATCAGCAGCCTTACACAGTTTTAACCTGGTACTCTCTTGGGCAAAGTAAACAGGGAACAGATATCCAAATCCTGAAACATCTGTCCAACATAACAACACATCACAGGGATTGTAACAAGAACCAAGCTTCATTTATTAACTTTTCTGAAGGATTCTACTGCAGAAGTGGAAATCTGCTCCTGAGATGATGTGCAATTGCACAGCACAACATACCTGACCTACTGTCAAGTGGGCTGACTGCTGGCTGGGAGTCAGGAAAATGGCTGTCCTACCTGCCACCTACTGTAGGCAATCCAGTAGCTATTTCTGGCTGCTTAATGAGCCACTTAAAAATAGTGCACTGCTGCGTCTTGCTTCCCTTCCTCTCTGGTTGGGTCAAGAGCCAAGAGCCAATCTGCTTGACGTAGGTTTAGAGTGGCTGCACAGTCACCCCTGACCTTCCATCAAGTGCACTCTTGGCTATTCCAGTCAGAGAATCCCAGATGGGTTTGGGCTGGAAGGGATGTTAAACCTCATGCAGTTCCAATCCCCTCCCATGGGCAGGGACACCTCCCACTAGACCAGGTTGCTCCAAGCGCCATCCAACCTGGCCTTGAACACTGCCAGGAATGGGACAGCCACAGCTTCTCTGGGCAACCTGTGCCAGCTCCTCATCACCTTCACAGGGAAGAACTTCTTCCCAATATCTCATCTTAACCTCCCCTCTGTCACTTTAAAGCCACTCCCCCACATCCTGTCACTACATGCACTTGTAAGAAGTCCCTCTCCAGATTTCTTCTAGGCCTCCTTAGGTATCAGAAGGCTGCAATAAGGTCTCCCCAGAGCCTTTTCTTCAGGCTGAACAAGCCCAGCTCTTTCAGCCTGTCTGGTATTCTCCACCTCAACTCAGACAGAACTCCTTAACCACCTTCAGCTACCTCCTGGCACTGAGCATTTGGCCTACCTCACTACGCCCCAGGCACAGCTCCCTTGCTATACAGTATAAACCTACAGGAACAAAGGTAGGATGCATTCCATATCTTATTGAAGCAGAAACCAACATACTTGCAAGAAGTTGCTTTTCCTCAGCTCTGTTAGAGTGATCTTCCCAGACCAGGATCGATTGACTGTGTAGAATATTCTCTGTATAACCTGTAACACATGAACAGTGCTCTTGAAGTCAACTCCTGAAATATACCAGTTTGGGAACATAAATGTAGAAACTTCATTTTATTTATTCACTCATCTTAAGGGGAATTCTTTCTGAAAATCATTTTGTGATCTTTTTTGTAGCTACTGCTATCCTTAATTCCCCATGCAGTCTGAAAGGAACATGGGTTTCTGAAACAGTATTATCCATTTTGACTTTGCAAATATTTTCACTGATCTTAGCTCACACCTTTGAGCATGCAGATGCATTATTTATGTCAGGAAATATGTTTAAAGTGCTGACAAATCACTTTGAAATAGAGTTTTTCAGGTTTTAGGCACTGTAGTTTGCATGGATATCAACTGAGTGTTCTGCACAAGGAAAAAAAAATAAAAAAAAAATCAGGACTTTTGAAAAGGAAACAGGACATGTAAATGAAAGCCAAAATTGATGCCTGACATATTGTGTCTATAACAATGTCTCATCCTCTCTGTGGCTCCATTGAAAGTAAGCAATAGGGACTATCTCTCTGCATTTATCTTAGGAAGGTGTCAACCTCATTTGTCTCCTTCACTGATCTGCCTCTGGTGAAAGTAAAAAAGCACTGGGGGAAATACAGAGACTTCTGAGAACCCAAGAGAAACAGTTCACACTCAGTACACTCCCAAGCATGTAAAGAAAGTAAGCTGAACCCTGAATAGCCCACTCTTTGCTAGCTTGCCAAATATCATCACAGTGGAAAAAAAGTAAATGTGTGATCAAGCAAGCACAGGCAAGAATAAATTTAATAGAGGAATCAATGATTTACTCAACAAAAAAAATTAGAAATATAATTGACCATCAGCACTGAAAGATATGAAATAGAGTTCTTGCTGATGAAACCAAATACAAACAAGCCTTTGATGTCTCCAATATCAAGTTCTCATGCTATTGTAGAATCTCAGTAAACCTTAATAATGCATGCTTTTCCAACACAAAAATTAACTTTACACAACAATATGAACATTATAGAGATTAATCCAGTTAAATTAAATGGGATGGATTTGTTTCATAGCTACAACTAGCTTTGAGTAAGCAATCACCATTTAAGGGTCATGCTTTTGACTCAGTCACACAAGTGCTGGTTCTTAGTCCAGAATGGATCTGGAACCAAGTATGAGATTGTTGCTAACAGTCTGCTTTGGGATACACAGATCAGTAAGTCAGAAAATGTTGATGAGCACAAATAATTTTTGAAAGCAACAAGAATGATCTGAGGACTTAAAATATACCCTCAAGAAAGAGAACTAATAAATCCAAATTAGATGAACATGACACCTATTGGTAACTATCCTGGTCCTTCAAAGCCTGCATGTGGAGATATGAGATAGCAAAAGGACTTTTGGTCTCACAAAATACATAACTAGAAGCTGAGATCAGCCTAGTTCAGACAGAGTGCATTACTTTTACACTGCCACTGATTAACCACTGGGAATAATCCTAAGGAAAAGCTGTGGACTATCACTCCAGACTTCAAAGATGAATGTCCTTCTGGAGCTAGGTATCAATTCAATTAAAAAAAAAAACAAACAAACAAACCCAGGCAAACCTAACTATAGGAGTCACTGAGTAAAGTTCTATGGCCTGTGTAATGCAAGAGGTCAGACTAGGTAATCACAATGATCTTTTCCGGTCTTAAGCACAATGAAAAAAACTGTATGCTTGTTTCTTTTTGAATGCCTGTGGCAGTCCCTGCCACTCTGGACTACATTGTTTTATTTTGTTCGGCCTTTACTTCCAGATTGCACAAGATCCCAGAGACTGAAATGGGCCTCACCTCTTATTATCACATCTGACAATGCTGCAGCTATACCTCAAGATGCATTGTTTTCACACCAAGGACTCAAAAATAACAATCCCAAGAATCAGAAAACAGACATCTGACCAGCATTTTTTTTTTCCCTCTGCCTTCAGGAAAGACAAAATAGCCCCAATTTATGACATCTAAGAAACAGTTCCTCTATCAGATCATATTCATAGAGATGTTCCAGCTGCTCTGTCCTCACTCAGTGGTAAAGCATTCAGAGGTAAAAACGGAATCTTCTTTCATCTTTTAGCATGGCAAGTCACTCAGTGAATGCTTTATTATTCAAATATGGTCCAGTTTCAATGGATAGTACATAGTGTATATTTCAGTGGAAAAATGTCAATACCTCTCTTCTTCAGGTTGTGAAAACTAAGCTGTCAAAAAAAGCATTTGGAAAACATCTTAGAACACAGTTACACAGCCTGAGATGACCTGCAGCATTCAAGCCTTAGACCTCACTGAAAGCCAGAACTGGCTTCATTTTTCCCAGCATGAAAGATTATTTATTCTAAATTCAGTACAACAGCTTTGGAAGGGGGAACCCCTTCCTATTTAATGATTATCCTCAGGTAATCTACCTCCAGGACTCAAACCACTGATAGGTCACTTCTAGACATTTCCCCAATTTTCCCATTGAAGAACAAAAGTAATACCACTTCTGGAAAAAGCCATAAAACTTTATTAAACCCTCCAACCCTCCCCTTACACATTCACATTGGTAATACTGCATAAGCCAAAACATTTTTCAACAACCAATATGTTTTGCCAAACTGTTTTTAGTTGACTCAGCTCTTCAACAACAGCATGCAGTTCTAACTCAGAGCCTTGTTTGAACATTGTGACAAAAGTCACATTTTAAAGACTTCTCAATAAATGCTATGTGATATTCTGCACTGTCTTCACCAGCTTCAGGAGTCTGTCTCTGTTGAAACAAACACAAGTAGTTTAGTACACTGGCAATACAACAGCTCACAGACAGTGTTATAGGTAAATTACAGCTTATTGTATCCAAAAGGCATCTCTAAAAGGTGCAGAGGTTGGCAAAAAGAAACATGTATACATATCTTACCCATACTAGACTGCTAGCTTATGCTCCAGGTGATTTCAACCAAGTGATGCTGTATCCAGCAATGGACACACAAGTCAGTCTCCTTACAGCCCTTCTCTGTAACACAAAAATGAACTTAAACTCTTGCACTGGCAGCAAATAATAGCATTCTGTCAGTGTAAGTAGGTATAAGGCACTCTACCTTGAAGGAATCAAAAGGATCCAAGTAGTCTCAAAATCCAAGGACAAAGCTGTTTCCTTCATTACCTCCTGGTGGAAATGCTGAATTTTGTAACATTGAAGAGACAGAAGTGCCAAACTGTCTGTGAAAGGAGATGTGACAAATACGAACTCCTGGTATCAGAGGAGAGCCACTGCTGCAGTGGGCCAAGTACTGCCACTCCACATGGCAACAACCTGACCCAACAGACCATCTGTCTCCCAGTGTCTTGACTCTGCTCCAACTCAGTGATTTGCCCGAGGCCAAACACTGAGCTTAGAAGGAATCTGTTAGCACAAACACTCGGAACAGCACTGACGTGCCAATGTGAGAAGTCTAAAGGGACATCTCAGCTTTGTAAGATTTGCTGCTATACACATTCAACTCCAACTCAACCACAAGTTTCCTGGCTGCATGGGAGCAAGCCTAGAAAGCCACCTCTGTCAGAGTATGGTGAGTGATGGTGCCTGAGGGCTCCAACTCTTCAGCGGAGAGACAAGCACAATCAAGAAGCACTAAGGAGCTTCACATCCTCATGAATGATCTGGTTCTGAGACTGCTTTGTGATGGTCACACAGGACCTTGGCCAGGCACAAGGGAAGTTGTGGAAAAGGAGAGGAACAAAAAGGTGCTGCTGTTTTTAGTAGCAGCCTGCACTTCAGTTGTCTTGAAGTGGAACCTCAGCTTCACACAGCTGGTCTCTCAGACCGGAACATGCACTGCATCCTAATGAGGTCCCAAAAGTGCAGCAAGGGTGATCATGTAGGGCTTACTCTACAAAGATATTTGTTTCTTGTCTTTATTCCCTCCTTAGACCCTGAAATATACATGAAACAACATATGACTTGAGAAGAGGAAAGGCAGATGCACAGAAATGCCTTTGTCACCAGCAAATAGCTAGCAACAGGACACTGTATCATGACCCACTCACCAGCAAAGAACACTTGGTTGATACTGCAGTCAGAAACCAAAGATAATGTGACCTTAAATTTCTCAGCTCTCACCTTTACTTTAATCAACACATATAAGGGTACACGTGCCACAGGTAACTTCCACTCACTCATTCACATACCTCTAATCCCCTTGCCATTGTTACACCTATTCTGTCCAGTTACTATACTTAATGTATCTATTGCCTTGCTCCATAGGGACTAAATATGTTGATAATATACAGATGTTCACTGTCAGGTTCAAGTGCATCTGAAACATTTCGAATTGATTCTTGTCACACATTTTTATAAAATATTAGTGTGACAGTTTGAGGTTAACCCAGAACAACAGTGTCTTCCCACCATCAGTGCTTTAAATGACAGGAACAAGCCTGTGGCTGCCAGTACATGGTGCAGCTGGCCTCCATGCAGACCTCAAAGCAAATAGGAGAAGCCTTAAGATCTAGAGCCCTGCTGGGATACAGCTCCCATCAGGTCTATCATTTATACTATTTACCAGGTTTATACTCAATATGAGACAGGCTAAAGGCTTAGAAAAAGTACAGCTTATCCTGTAAAGTAACAGCCTAACTGCTGACTGCAAGGTTGGAACAAAGCTACAAAACAAAGCCCAACAACAAACAGTAGAAACCTCAAAGACTCAGAAATGGTTGATAGGCTTTCTGGTGAGAGCAAGGGGCAGGAGACAGGTCAGAAGACCACTGAATGCAATGGATACTTTGTACCACAGAACAATCACAGATTCTTCAGGTCTAAATGACAGAAATCTTCAAGCATACAGCCTTCCCTGTCTCCACACCCCAGCAGAATTAGGGTTAAGTTAGCAACTCTTAAAGACCAAATGAGGACATCTCGTTTTCTTTCATGAGGATTAAAGGCCAAAGAAGTTGTTTTCATAGATTTGCTTAAGACCAGAGAATCATTATTAACCTTTTGAATAACCTCTTGTACACACAGATTCATTTTGCCTTTGGAAGTAGCTCTTCACATAACTCATTGCCAAAAATATCAAAAACACCTTTAAAAAAAACCCAAAGCCAATCCAAGGGCTCACTGATGGGAACAGTGACAAATCACAAAGGGAGGGTTGGTATCATAGGAGATCAAAGGAGTCAGCCTACCGTTGTAATATACCGGGAATGGAACTCCGGAGCATCCTTCAGGAACGTCAGCCCAGGATGCGTTTCCACCACATCCTGCAAGATAAGACCAAATAAAATGAAATAGATTTTCTTCTCTTTTTAATGTTTAGAAGTTACTGGGTTTACAGACCGATACTTGGGCTTACATTTGAAACTGTATTTGCAACATTAACAGTAAAACTAAAAAGACATCTTTCATTTATAACCTTCTAGTATTATAAGTAGAACACATTTTCTGGGCAATACGCACCTGTTGGGCCATTTTGATTTACTTAAGGACAGAAAAACAAAGGAAGAGAGTTAGTGAGTAAATGAAAACTCATTTTTGTTGGATGACAAAGAATTAGTTAGTTGACCATGCAACCACCTCCTTTCCAAGATCTTTTTCCTCCATTCATTGAAGACATTAACATTTATTAAAGCTATATGTCAGAAATAAATATTCCTTGAAAGGCTGAGAAAGTTACCTTTTCTGTTCTCCACAACAATGAAAGCTCTTGTGAGCCTCAGAATGCATACAGATATGATCAGTGCTTTTCCAACTTGAACTACCTTAGAAATGTCTGTTTCTCAAGATCAGCTTTTTGCAAGTCAAATACATGACCAAAGACATAGGAAAACCTGCTCAGGCCTTGAATGAATCAGTTCAGACCCTGTATGAATCAATACCTGTGTAATTTCTATGTGTGACTCCTCTACCCTTTAAAAGTGTTTAAAGTTTTGCTTGTCCATAGCACAACATGGCAAAGGGATAGAGCAGACACAGTGCCCTTAGGGGTGCGATATGACCAAATACTGGCCAGTCTAACTTGATGTCTAATACGATGGTGTATTATTGGTAGACTCTGGTTGACTGACAAACAAGATTGCACATGCCTTTGATTGCACCAGTAGCTAAAAAGCAGAGCTGCAATCAGCAAAGGCAGAGTGCCCAGTGGAGAACAGATAAAAGCAACATCAGAAAATATACCCATCGCAGTCCTGGTTTTGAGACACCGAAATACTCAGTGTAGACAAAATCTTTCCCCAGAGCAGCACCTCCTCAGAGGTTCTGTTACAGAGGGCAACACAATGTGAGAAACCACAGATACGAGGGAAAGCTCAGAAAAAGTATCAACAGATTATCTGAAGAGCAGATGGACCTGATTTATAGAGAAACTATAAAGAAACCTATCCAGAACCTGCTTAAATGGCCACAAATAATTAAAGAATGATACTTCGCTTTGTTAAAAATATCACATGTGAATAAGAGGAAAAGAAATTAAATCAGGATGCACACATTTAGCCTAAATATTAGGAAACAATAAATCAGCACTGAGACTTGTGCGCTAGCAGGTTTAGAGGCATATACAGAACAACTGGAACTGAAAAAAAATTGGAGATTTCCACATATTGTAACTGAGAGTCTTACTACACAAATTCAATTATAATGGTCTTATCAAGCAACTTCTACAACTTTCCTAATAAGCTTTTATGTTGTGCTTGACTATCAACAGCACCATGCATTTTCCCCAATAACCACCTAGAGAAATGGGTCAATTTTCAGGCTGGTTACCAGATACTGATAAATATGAATCCTAAGAAGAGACTAAATAAAGCTTTGACAATCTTCAGTGACTATAGCAAGACATGTAGTTGGTTGGTACTTTTGCAAAACAGTCCACTTTAAATGCTTATTTCTATTTCACTCCAAAATAAACCTCACCAAGGAGCTGTTAAAAGAAAAGATCTGCAGCTCCTTTGTAAACATTTAAAGGCATGAAAATGAAGCAGTTACAAAATAAACACAGCTTGCTTCCCCATCCATTCAACTGCCAAGCTGTTGCAGGTACCTGAAGCAGTGGGATGAAGTCCTCCTGTTCTAGGTAGTCACAGCTGGGCTTTGCTAAAAGGGATGTGAATCTGGATGCATCATCATGGCAGTTACATAGGATTCTAAAAGAGAGAGAGAAAAAGTTACTCCAACCACACAGGAGTACTTTGCAGGACAATAATGAACTACAGATTGATTATGAAGTGCCTTATTACATGTTTGGAAGCTATTCCTGCCCATGGCAGGGGGGTTGGAACTAGATGATTTTAGAGGTTCCTTGCAAACAAAACCATTCTGTGGTTCCATGTTACACCATACTTATACGCTGTGAATGATGCAAAGTTGATCTCAGACCATCGGCACCCATTTTCTTCAATATCTTGCCGCAGCAGCAAGGTACTTCCAGCCAGTGTAGCTTTTTTCATGTTAACATTGCAGTGGTAAACTCAGTTTCTTACTGAAGACTGTTCTTACTTTGACTCACAGCAACATACTAAGTAACCTGACTTTTAAAAATGCTGCATTATAGCAATTACAGTGAGAAAAGCATATGAAACTTGTCTTTGGAATGGTGTGGTTACGAGAATACAGAAGAGGGGCATGACCACAGTGTGCAAATATCTGAAGGATGTGAAAATCAGAGGAGCGAAAATATGTGGTATCATACATGAGGGATTAATTAAGAGTATTGGAGGAACCTAAGGAAGGAAAAAATGTTGGCTATGTCAAGGAAAACTTACTGATCACAGTCACCCCGAACATTTCTGAAATTTTGCCAGGGTAACTAGAAGCTATTTTGACAATATTATCACAGGAAATACTTTGGGAACCCAGGGTTAAAGGCTACTTTAAGCATCTGAAGAGCAAACCATTAAGTGAAAAATTAGAACTCTCTCTAGACATGAGATGTAGACATTTTTCAGGTGTTTCACAAAGTAGACTCAATAGTCCTGCAGTGAAAAAAAGTTTATGCAAAAGAATAAGCCTGTTCTGACTCACAGCTCTAACTTCAAGCATAATATATCCAGAGTTCTAAATTTCAAAAAGAAGCCTTGACAAAGGTATGTGGAAGTGGCTGTCAAACTTCAAGGATTTACTACACAGCATGCTTGAGGAAAAGAGTAACTACTAAAGCTCCCAGAGTTTTCACCTGTATGATGCTTCTTGATTTTACATTCTTTCTTCCTGCCCTAGAACATTATCACATGCCTCCTCTTCCCATTCTCAAACAGCACTCACTCAGTTGCATTAATGTAGCAGCACACACATAGGGCCTGAGAGAAATATATCCAAAATCCACTGACATCTATCAGCTATCTCAGAATAGCTGACTTATTTCTAGAGAGCATGTTAATATATTTTATATGCCAACTACAGGCACACAGCTGGCATACAAAATAACTTTAGGCCAATGGAGATTTTTAAGCCATTTATTTTCTTCTAAAGAACAGACAGTGATTTGAAAAGTCTGGTGGAAAGAGAAAGGGGTGAGGGGAAAGGGGAAGGAGAAAGTATTTTATGGTAGGCTGTTCTTATTCCAGAAAGAGAATTCTGCATTTGCTGTACTCACTTTCTCCACATAGATACAAAAAAGTGTACAGATACACATCCTGTCCTTTCTCCTCCGGATGCATTGAACATAGGTGCTTTCCAGTAGAGTGGGCAGCCACATATCTGTGTAAAACACCAGAAGAAAGAGGAATTACAATAGCAATCACCAGAACAGCTTTCTTGTTTACACACCGAATTCACAATCGACCCTTTTACATAAGGGAAAGAAAGTGGTAAGGCACACAGGTTGGTCAAAAAGCTCTTCAACTGTATGCCAAGGTTCAGAATCCAACAAAAACTTTCTGCCTTTTTAAGTAGCTGAGGAAAACATCCTGTGAGGCTAGGAAATGGCTCAGCGACTATCAAGCTCTTAAGCTCTGTCTCTGACTGAACTGTTTAGCAAGATACTCTGCACAGTGGAAAAGAACAGGCACCTCGTTCCAGAAGGGCACTTACACCAGCTGCCTCACTGACCTGCCTTGGAAAAGGATGACCCATTCTGTATGAGCTGACCTCCTACTGACAGCAAGGAAACTTCAATCCTGATTATAGACAATTAATAATTAAATGCCTGAAGGTGAAAATTCAGTTTTCAGTGTAGTGTCTTCCACCCAGAACAGCCCATTTACTTTCTGCTGTTTTGGGTTTTTTTTTTTGTAGCATTTCTTTTAGAGCCCCCAAACTCGTACCATTATTGATAACCCCACTGAACAGAAACAAGCCTTACAATAGCTAAATACCATGGAGCATATCTATGTAGGAACAGATGCAGAGACCAGACAGAAAGGTAGAGGTCTCTTCTACATCACCATTCTGCTTTTCTCAGTTTGGACATGACAGGCCACACTCAGTTGCCTGTCTTGCCGTAAGATCACTTTCAAATGGTTTGGTTTTTTGTTTTTTTTTTTCCCCTCCAGCAAAGAACTTGTTTGGCTTTTTTTTTTTCCAGAGATAGTTTACAAATAATGCCCCTGGATTCCTTAAACCAACAAACAAAAACCAACCCAGTTTCTCCTTTCAGAAAAATCTTCCTTCTTGGAAAAAAAAGTGCTCCTCATGGACAGAACCTTCATTTCTCAATCCACAGTGCCAAAGACGCATTCAGGGCAAACTGAACATATGAAATGTGTCTGACAACTGCTAGTTTTAGATCAGCATTACTAAAAACCATGGATGAAAGAGAGGAAAATAGAAACACCCATCTGTATCATGCTCCCACACAAGTGCTGCATTTTGTTCCCTGAAGCCAGGAACTCATTAGCAGACTGTAGCTACTCCAAGTCTGCTGACACCTGAATTATGGATATTGAACATACACATCTCAGTGGCTGAGGGCTGACTAAGCATTTTTCTCTTCTACATCCAAGGAGCCTGTAGGTTGCAAACAGCCTTCTCAAGCAACACTGCAAGAGCATACACAGATTCTGGCCAGATCAGTGGGGCAGCTAATCACAAAGCAGTTAGCTAGAGCTACCTGAAGAGCCCAAGTTTCTACTATCTCCTGAGCATAACTATGGAGGAACAGAAAAATAAAAATGCCATTTGTATTTAGCAAGAAATCTACAAGAACCTTTTGCAAATCAAAGCAAGAAAGAGCATACACATCAAGTGTGGCAAACAGCAAACTGAGCTCCTTTTTGCAAAATGATTGAGAGCAAAAGGATATTGGTTCTTCCCCCCCCCAAAAAAAAAAAAAAAGAAAATGAGAACAGCTATGAGATACTTTATTAGTTTTAGCTTCAGTCTGTCTCTTGGAAAATTAAAACTCTAGAGAATAGTTACCTTAGCAATTTTCCCCATTTCACAGATGTTCGCTTTCTTGTCTTCAAATTCTGTAAAGGCTTCTTCAATCCTGGCAATGATTTCTTCATGATTAGTGCAGACATTTGGAAGTCCTTTAGGGAAGTAGAAACGTGGAATGTTTATGGACAAAGGGGTACTGCTGGTGGCTTTATTCACAGGCAGAACAGTGCAAGAGCTAACAGCGGAGTTCAAACAGACTGGGGGTGAAGTTCCAGATTTCTTCTCTTGTTTACTTTGAACCTGAGAAGATAACAAATAACAGACACTTTCTAACAGCATGGCACACCAAGCAGGAAGAAGTAGTTTGTGCTCCCAGTGACTGGGAGGATACTGGAAATCACCACCTATTAAATTATAGCACAAGGATAAAAATGCACATCTTAAATAGCAAATGAAATGTTTCTGCAATATCAAACACAGCAAATGTAGGACACATCACATCTGCTTTTATGTAGTTTCTGTGTATTTAATGTATGTAGCCTTTTATTCTATGCCCAACAGCCCAAGACATGATTCTGTTCAAGATACTGAGTAGTGGCAAATCAATTTTTACATTGGGAATTAGGAGTAGCCAGCCCAGTTTGTCATTAGGCACCCACATGATAGAGCACACAGAACTAGTGCAAAATGCAAAACGTCTGTTTTCAATTCCAGCTGAAAAAGGACCCTTTTGCACGCAAAGTACCCAAAGGTATAATCAGCACCTACATCGTTTGGTGAGAAACAAGGAGAAAACAGGGAACTGAAAGTAGGCCTTCTGCATGCCTGTTTGAGGGTGGTCTTTCCTCCTATGCCTACCTCCTCTTTATTCATTAGTTCTATGAGCCTAGCACTCCTCTCCTGTCTGTAATAAACATACGGCTGATGTGGTGATCCCACTAGATCCCCTTTCTAATGGGGATCTGCAACCTCCTAGTTCTAGCTATACATCAAGAATTCTCATAAATGGCAGCATTTGTATTTAAGTACATCATGAGAGCCCAAAATAGGTAATTTTTCAGACAAGGGAGAGAATACTTCTTAAACTGAGAAAAGCAGTTACAGTATAAGAGAATTCAGATGCTGGAATGCCAAGAGATGACAAATTCCTACTCCCCCATGAATACACACTGTCTTGGGAAAGGGTGACAGACTTGCCTATTGCACAAGGGCTCAAATGCAAGAGTTGTTATTAATATTACAACAAATGTGATAAAAGGCTAATAAGGCAGTAGTCAAGTAAACACAGCTGCAACTTTCAGTTTGTTTATTCTAAATGTTTCAAAACAAAATGGTTTTAGGAAAAAGTAGCCAAGTCCAAGTTCACTAAATATAGAAGAATGTATATGATGAACTGACTAAACTCTTTATTTTCCAGGAGCTTGGAGCTTTTTCCTTAACACATATTGACTATCTCAATTTACCATGGGTTTGCTTTTAGGAAAGTGAAGAAGTGAGAACTGTAAAAGTGTCCCTAAGCCCTGTTTTTACCTGCAGTGTAGAGTATATCATAACCCATTCTTCAGAGACGTGTGAAATGAGAGATGGAAGGATTCCATCTTCACTCTGCTGCTTCACTGATCCTTCTTTAAATGGGGAGGACCTCTTCCTTCTCCCAAATGCTGTCGCATTTCAGTAGCAGGAACACACACACATATGCCAGCCAAAGCATACTTTTGTAGTGTAACTGCTCTGTACAGAACACCTTAGCCTGGGGCTTGAGTTTCTTGAAGTCCTCTTCTCCTGTGCCTTAACAACACAGGAAAAGCTGAAGATCACTTTCAGTCTTCAGGATTTCTGAGTCTATCAAGACCAGTATTCACAGTCTATATAGCCCTCAATATAGCTCTTAACCTTTGGAGAACAAGCTCATCTGTTCTTCTTCCTATCTTCCTTGACTTTTTCTACTCTCTCACATACTGCACATCTTTGTGTCTGATCCCGAGTGACACTGGAGCAGGCCAGGTCTGAGGCTCAAAATATTACTAGGGCTGAAAAGAACTGTGGGACAGGGTAAGCATCAGCCTGGGTTACTCTGTCCCACAAGTATGACAATGCAGGTAGGTGATCTCAAATGGTGGCAGGGTTAAGATGGGGGCAGTTGTTCACTCATTTTGTGAGCAGCACCTCACAGGTCTTATACAAGACAACACTTCTCCTGGTTCCTTTTGTTCTTCACCCATAATAACAAAAGCAAAACCCAGACACGCTGAATGCGTCTGGGGAGGGAACACATGGCCCTAGAGCAGACATTGCTGCATATTAGAGGTAGATGAAGATCCATCTCCTTCCCATGGATGGCTGCTTCAGAAAGGGAGGCTAAGCAGGAGGGGTGAATAGAGCTCTCAAGGACAGGCCTTCGCAAGAAGTCTTCTGACTGGTAAACAGTGGGTTAATGAATCAGACCTTGGTGTCTAAGTCAAGCTAGGACTTGGAGAACTCTCTCACACCACCACTTCTGCTTCTACACCCTGCCTCCCCTGCCTGCCTGCCTTAGCTAGCAGCTTTTCCAGCCAAGGCCTGACTGCTCTCACTAGTTTTCACTTTCTGGATTCCAGCAGAAGGGAAATCCCTGCTGGTCTCTCACAGTACCATATTCATACAAACAATGCGAAGCTGGAACAGACAACAAGGTGCCAACTGCAGACTCTTGACTTCTATAATAGGACCTAACATGAGTTTGTCCTGAAGAACCATTTCTCAGAAACAGGTTTATTGCTCGCAACTCTCTTTAATGCCTACATGCACTCCCAGCTGTCAGGGCTGTAATGAACCAGAAGTGATTCAAGTTTAACAAAAAAGTCCACAAACCAAAAGGAAGCAAACCAACATACTGTTCTCACCATGGACACTACCTCTTCACTTTAACAATATAACCCCTTCCCTTAGGGTACAAGAGACCATAACAGCACTATGCCATTCTCCTCCTCTTCTGCATACCACATACATCCTGACACGGCACGAGACTTGAGCCAATCATCCTTCCACTTGGCTTTGGCCTCCATCTTCTGAAAGGCTGAGCAGATACCTCCAGCTGCTGCCAAAGACAGCAACACTTGGTGCCAGCTCACACAAGCCACAAGTTAGGAGTCCAGAATCTACATTAATTTCCTGATCCACAACACAAGCCAGGTCACATATCTATAGGAGAAATACAGGGAATGCTGCTAAGCTTCAAAGTAGGTGCCAGTTCAGACATAGGTTTGCAGCTGACCTTCCCAATAAGACTGAGTCACTAACTCTTACTCAGTCCAAGTCAAACAAGGTGGAAGCATTGCTTGTATATGACTTCTTTTCAGAAGAATATACCTCAGAAATGGAAATAAAATCTTTGAACTTTGTTTTCTTCCTTCTCATGTAAGAAATGAGCCATCTACAACATAAAGAGAAAACAAGCAGTAGCAGCTAGCTCCTGAGGATGCCATTCCTTAGAACAATCTTGCAAGTGAATATTCTGGAAATGGTATAACCAGATGTCAACCACTCTGGACACAGCAGGGAGTCAATTACAACTATTTGTGGGAAACAAAACCAACCAACCAACAACAAAGAAAGCAACACAAGGGGTAATTCTGTGGGAATTCCTTGGGGAAAAAAGTTTCTTACTGCAAAAAGTTAACCTTAGTGCTATTCACTTAGTCGAATACATTCCTTTAACAGGGCTGTGCATTTTCAGAAAGGGCAACTAAGAATGGAAGCTACAAATACTGTAATAATCTTTAAGCTTTGTTATTGTCGTGGTTTAAGGCCTGCCACACAGCCCACTCACTGCCCCCCCACCTCCTCCCTCGGCTCCCAGAGGGATGGGGA